>CP045902.1:13729605-13731184 GCA_013387185.1 Caligus rogercresseyi
GTTTGTGTCATAGGAATGGGGGATTTGAGAGAAGGAACGTGAGGACCTAAGGCAACAGATGTATACATTTATGTGCTTGGCCCTGCAACAATCCGCCCATTCAACACCTACGAACTTTTTGAGTGAACAGATGTAAGTATTATCATAATACTTTTTTTCACATTAGAAATCATGAGTTTTTAAGACATTCACTTTAGGTAAGGTAAGGGTAATCATCCCAACGGCGGTAGGGGCTAAATACGCGACGTTGGACCTCAAGTGGAGTTTGGCAACCGACGAAATTCGTTACTTCCTCTCTTGTTCATTTTGAATTAATTAAAAAACTTTACGAATTGAAAGATGTAGAATAAAAATATTTATATGTTTTTGTTAATAGAAGTGGTTTTATTATTCTTGTAATTTAACTTTTGTTCATTTATAGTGTTTTAAATTATAAACTAAATGTTTAATTATGTTTCTCACATTAAAATCATTGGTATGTTTATTATCTTTTTGTACATGTATATTCATTATGGACTGTGGAATCATAAATAAAAAAGTAATGCTTACAAGGTGCGTCTCAAAAATTAAATGAATTTCTAAACCTTCCATGCTCACGGAAAAGCGAATAATGTCATCTATGACAAAATTAAGGACCCAAGAAATTCACTGCACAATTGCAAATTTTGAATGACTGTATTTTACTTCAATGCTCCTTGTAAGGATTGCAAAAAATTATATAACACCGTTGTTCATGTCTCTGCTGAGGGCCAGGGACTCGTTTCCTTAGAAAATAATTACCTGCACATTGCCAACGTGGGTGAAAAACTTTTGTCACGCCATTGATTTGTTGGAGTTGCATCGAATTTTTTGAAAGCCTCTCTGAAACGCGTGCCCTTGATGGCCATTCAAATTGCAAAAGCCGAATTGCAGAAAAACTGGCTATCAGAATACCGGTCCATGTGGAAGAATTTCGGACAATTCTAATATCAACCACTGCAAGATATTCGGCTTTTAGTATCAAAATTCCAAACGTGGGACGATTCATCTTGTGAATATGCGGGAAATATAATCAATATTATCCCTCCAAACACTACAAGAATTTCAACGCTGGCTAATACGAATGCACAAAATTTTTAAAGAAGTAACTATTCTTAATTAGTCTTTTTATACAAAATGTTTGTTGTTTTGAATTTTTTTAAAAGTTTTTATTTTTATAAAATAGAAAGTAGTTTAATGTGATTTGTTGTTTGTTTAAGTTTTGTTTGTTCATATTTTTTGATACTTGTGATACATTGTGGAACTTTGTTGGAATTTGTTTAGATTATTAATTTTAATCTATAATATTTAATTATATATATTGTTTTATATAACTACTCTAAATATATATATAAAATATGTGGTTTTACTAAATGCTATTCTTCCCGGGTTTTTTTGCTGATCGACCCTTGAATGACAAACACAATACTTGCTTACACATAATTGAATTAATCCTTTGAACGTATGACTGGAAATTAATGAACGTGTAGATCACGCGCAGTTGGAATGATTCCTAAACATACAATAATGTGATTCATAAACATACATAATGTATCTGAGT
>CP045902.1:13739817-13761208 GCA_013387185.1 Caligus rogercresseyi
GGGATCTAAAAAAGGAAAAAGGAGAATACGCGTACATTCTCCCCTTTCCTTATTAATTTCATAACAAATTAGGATTTTGAGAACGAAATATATATTTTTTACTATTTACAAATTTTATGGACATATATTAAATAAACATAGATACATTTAAGACATTCTGCAAAATTATAATAACATACATACATTTTGTTTATTCTCCTTTAAGTTTTTTCAATCTCTTAGAATTGAATATTATTAGAATATTTTGACTGCTTGTTTTTCTTTTGTTTTTGTGAATTTGATCATTGATTTCCGAAACATAATTTTTGGACATACAATTAAAAAATTTACCAGCGATTTGTGGAATAAATTTTTCAAAGGAATGGTCTTCTTCGCATTCTGCTAAAATAATTTCCAAAGCGTAAGTATAATTTTCCAAAAGTTTAATAAACGAAAGAACAAAAAGTATTTTTTGAAGAAGGGAAATAAATCTTTGAAGATACTTTTTGAATTTTGAATTTCTGAAAAAAATGCATTAACAAAGGAACACATTAAAAAAAGAACATCAGAAGGACGAGTCAGCCCACCTCGATTAATTTGATCTAAAAGTTTACTTTCATCATCAATATTTTCTAAGGAGAATAATTTTACATCGAATTTTTTATTTAAAGCTGTCAATAAATTGTGGCAAAAATGACAGGCTATAGTTTTACATAAGGAATGCGCGATATAACCAGAACAAAAGTAAACTATAGATACGTCATTAATATATTTAAATGAATCTTTAAAAGTAAATTTTTTTAAATTGGAAATATATTTAAAGAAGAAGACTTAATCTTTTCATTTGTTAAATTTATATCAAAGATGATCTTTTTAATTGTTCCAGAATTCAAAGTCGAAACAGGCTGCATAACTATCATGTCATGATAAACTGAATGAAAGCTCTTAATCATGACACAAATAGGGTCTTAGTTACTTGATCATCATCCACCCCGTAAAAATTCCCAGCAAAATATTCAACTCGTTTTGTACAATATGTTTCGTCAAAAATTATACTAATATTTTTATCCCTATTTTGACTTAGATCCTTGAAGCGAGCCTTTAGGTAAGTTATTGTAGAGTCAGCCAATCCAGTTTCTAAATTCAAAGATGAAGAAAGTTCCGTAAGGCGACGTATTGTAGGTAATGTGAGAACTTCTTTACGTAGATCTCTATAACGACTCGTTGAGAAACCTTTCCAGGACATAGATAAGGCGTACAAGGCAGGACTGTATCTCCGTTGTTGTGGACATTTAAACAACAAGGACAATTGTTCAATCAAAAAGTGTAATTTCTTCTCTTTTGCTTCGTCCAAATGGGGCAAGATATTTGTCAAATGATTTAAAGCTGTGTTTAATTCATTTTCCAAGCCAAATAGTTGATTGGTGGAAGAGTTTGATGTCCATGAATTTAAGAAGGCCAAAATATTAAGAAGGGTGTGACATTTTGTACTATAAGATTGTTCTTGGTGATATGCTCGAGATGATTAAAAGATAGATCTCTATCTTTCACCCTGAAAAATACAATATAGCAGAGAATAAAGTCATCGTAGTTGTATGAATCAGTATCAATAAGAAAATACTGAGGAATAGTCAAATTTTGATATGTTAAAAACAATATATAAAATAAGAAGGTTAAGGAATGAAGTTTGGCTTACCGTATATGGATTGACATTTCTTCATTAATCTTTAGACTGAAGTCTATTGACGGTCCTCCATGACTAAAGTTCATCTTGAAGAACCATAGCTCTTTATCTTTTTCATCATAATGTTCTTGAACGCCGCTCGGAAGGCAAGTCCTATCCATTTTAATTTGAAGCTCTTCGAGTGTTAAAAATGAGTTGGCCTCTTCAAAAGCCTTAATCTTTTTAAAATTTGCTCGTTTTCATTAAGGAGTCGTGAGGAGGAGGTTGAGGTGGAGGAACGCTTTGGAGGAGGCTTTTTTGAATAGTAGTGAGGAAGATTTGGAAAATTGGAAGGGACGGCATCTTTTTTAATATCTTAAGACAAAGAGTTTTTCCAGATCTGTCTGAACGTGATGGATTAGAGTCAGTAGACTCTGGCTTATAATCGGAGGGCATGAAATGTACGTCACACAACGCAGAATGTCTTGAAGGTATCTAATTTTTTCGCGGAACAGCCTTTGTCCAGAGTTGGCGTAGGGACTCATCCTTGGGGAACATATGAAACCGTCTCTTTTTCCCTCATTGCCCTTTGCTTTGTAGCCACTCTTGCAACCCGGAGCAACACAAACCTTCCCCATTGTCGTCTAGTTTGAAGATAAATAGGTAGTTCTAAAACGATTCCTCTACACACTTCCACTACTTCATTCACGCAGCAATAAATAAATCAGTCCATCCCGCTTTGTATTTTTGTTTTGAAAGGTTGCGCGACTCTACCTTTCCTGATTGTTTAAGTATTCATTGCATGTGTCTAAGTAAATTATGCAGTCTTGTCAATACAATACCAGCGAATGATCATAGTCTGTTGACAAAAAAGAAAACAATAAAACAACACATTTTAATAAATAATCAATATCATCCGTATTTTGCTAATATTACACTACTATTCTATTTAAAAATATGACTCATTTACATAAATATTATACAAAATTAAACTTTCTTATTAACACAGAGTAAATATTGTTCTTCTTCGAATGTTGGTCAGACCTTTTCAATCCTATTTGTCTCTAAAATTAATTTACCCGGCTGAATAGTCGTTCAGCCGGTGCTAGGTTTGGAGTAATGGTATTAATTTTTTTTTTAAACGTTCGTTATTTTTTTATAGGCCAAACAGTTTCCAAAGTTCGTGACCTGTCAGCTAAAATCTATTAACCTCATCATCAGGTGTATCTTCGGATGATGGTCCGAACAAAACTTAACTATTTACCTTTTGACGATTCAATTTCAGGCGATATCCACCCATCGTCCATGGAATTACCTCTTCCAGGTTAATATTTGCGCCCTTTTTCTATTTGCTCTGAATTGAAAAGACCAGAATGCTCGCGCGCTCTCAGCAAGCTAGCAGGGAAGTAGTCACTCTACTATATGGTAGTATCTCTAGACTGCTCCTCATCTTAAAGAAATCATTTTGACACCTACGGGTGTGTTTTTTCGAAAACAAAAGAGAGCACAGTAAAAAACTATGTTACCCTATACATTGAGGTATGAGCAGCTTACTATGCAAGGAGTTCTTACAAGTCCTTGAGCGAGCTTTTGTGTACTCAACAAAAACGATTGTCTAACTCAGTAATATGCAGTTAATATTGAAATTAAAAGGATGCAAAGTATATTATATCCTAGAATCGTTGTCGAGGCTCCACATCAACTCTCCTCCATTCTTGGGCGATCCAAGCCCAACGTCAGTACCTCAGGGGCATTTTCTTTGTTATTTAATTCACTTTATACACAGCTATAGGTGTTATCCCTCTGTCAGAAAATTAGAAAGAGTGACGACAGCTGCGCATTCCCATTGTTTACCAACAATTAGAAAATTCGTGACGTCAACCACGCCCGAGGTGTCACAATCTCTTCTCATAATCATACTCTTGATGCCATCATCTGCTAGCAAAAAAAACTGATCTCAACGTGAACAAGATTATACGGGAATACTTGGGATTTTTTTTTACATGAATATTAATTGCACTTAGCACTTTTGAACGATAACCCACACGCCTGCTTTTGAAAAATGACCATCCTAAAAGACACTATATTATTTTTTTATTTAAACGAACGAAACAAACGCACGATGAAACATTTGGTGCTGTTCGCAAAAAAAACCTATCGTTCGTGGTTCATCGTTCGCGAACGACCACAAGTGAACGATCAAAGCAATAATTTGACTCATACGAAGAATATTTCACTCGACTAAAGTGTTTCTTGACTCATATTCAGAACTTAAATTGAGCCGGAACGGTCCGGAACGCCATACAGTATTAAGATTCAATGAACTTGAAACCCAGTAAAAAATATTTGAACAAATAAGTCCTCGGACCATGTAGATTACCAATAATGATTTTTAAGCACTTTTATTCAGGCTCATATCATTGTCGGGGTCTTGAGAGAGGAATTATTTTATAAAAAAATTGCTTCTATTTTTATCAACTCCATATATTTTTTTATATTCATGTATGCGATAAATCTTAGTTTCATATTAAGGTATTCCATTCATTATTTTACTGATAGTCCTTCAAGAAAATACGATCTAAAACATTCTTCAATCATTTTAATTTTCCATTAGTACAAGTCATCCCTTGATTAAAGAAGAGCTATAATTCTTATTTATCATATCACTTTGTTTTTCAACGAACTCCAAGGTCCGTGAATAGACAAAACCACAAAGGCTTCTTGCATTCATATGCATATTTTTGCGGATAACATGCTTTGTGTAGGGAAGGCTAAGGCTACTATGACAAAAGAAAACTAACGAATAGAACTTCATTTATTTTGGTAGTGTATTTAAAGAGTAAAGTTGAGTTGCACTATCAACTAAATGTATTTTTTTAAACGTATTCATCCAAATAAATGAGTATTAGCCAGAGCTGCGACTACCGAATGTAAATCGGTATTTAAAACTGGAAGCGGTACCTGGTGTGAAGAAGTTGAACTTTGCAAAATAAATAAGCAGCTCTGGAGCTCCAATCATTGAGATATAAAGATGGATATTAGGAAGAAAAGGACCAGGAAAATATGGATTAGGAAATATGGACCAGGAAAGAATGGACCAGGAAGGAATGGACCAAGGTAGAAAAGGAAAATGAGACTCATGGAAGAAATGGACCAAATACATAAGTAGGCAAGTTTTTGGTTGGAATATATCTAAGTATTGTACAAATACAATTTCTGATAAACTGATTAAATATGACATAAAATGATTTATTTTTGCAATTTTAGATAAATAATCTCTTTTTATGTCAATTGTAGTTCAAAATCCCCCAATTATGGTCAATAATACGCATTGTCTTAATATCGAACATACCGATGTTAGAAGCACTCAAAAAGTAAAGAATAAATATATGCCTAATTTCGGGCGCGATTGTTATAAATGGAATATTTGAACAGAGCCCTATTAAAAACATGTTTGCCTTTATATTTGCATGTTTCCTCATGGAATTCTCTAATATTTTCTTAATAATCTAAATCCCATTTTCCAAATCACAGTAACTGTCCAAAATTTCAAATTATTTAAGAAACTTGCAAATAAAAAAGGCAAACATGTTTTTTTTTATTCGTAACAAATCACAATTATAGGTAAAGCAACCTCATGATTTATTATTTATATAATTTGATCAATACTTGTTCATACTAATTGATATTTTCTTTACTTTCATCCAATATCAAATTATAAAAACTGTTCTGAAATGCATTGACATATACGAAAATATATTAAATATTAATTATAGTCAATAAACTTGAAACAAAAAAAATATAGCCGCTCAATAGGACACTAAAAAATTATCAACTTTTTGAAATATAAAGCCTATTTTTTCGAATAGTACGAAAGATATTGAAATGCATTGACATACTAAAAAATAAATACTACTGACATTTGTGGTTATTCTTACTTTGCACGAAGATACTGGGCGTGAACCATTAAAAATGATGAAAATCCTGATTTTCAAAAAAGGCCATAAAGTCCAGCCTTTTTTCGGACGATATTTGAGTGGCATTTTTGGAATCTACGTAAAAATGAGACTCAATTAGGAATTTCAGCCCAGGGTGCCAAAAAAAGACCTTTATTTGTTACATAGTGTTATAGTATATCAAATAAATTTTCACCAAGCGTCCATCTCCCTTTTTTTAATTATTACATAAGCTGTTGGTGTTATTATTATTGCATTATTAAACAGCTTAAGTTTTACTATTCCGGAGAAGGAACTTTGATACAGAGTTCCCTTCTGTGTCCGAAGTTACTTATTCCACAGGACGAGAGGAACAAACTTGTCCATTTATTAAAATTATTAATGACGTTTTTAAAGACATACACCAAAAGCTGTTGTTATTTTATTATTGCGTATAAAAAAACAGCCTGAGTTCTTCTGTTCTTCATATCAGGTTCCTCCTCAAGAATATAAAAAACTCAAGTTGCTTAATAAGGAAAAAATAATAATAGTAATAATAATAATAATAAGCTTATTAATAATAGAAAAAAGGGAGAGGTTTGATACTATTATAAAAAGGATGCCAGAGAGATACATGAATGATGTCTCTATGTTTTCTAATCGACAGCTGTTTTACTCTTTCTATTGCATGTCGGGTATAAAGTATCCCTAGCCAAAAAAATCATGATGCATTTTTTCAATTACACAACTGTTCTGATTGTATATACATACAGTGTACATGCATGCATTTTTTGTATATATTTCGAATAAAGAGTGGGGGACAATATATTATATTTCAGATCCTGAACTACCGATTGATAACACCGTGTAACAAAGTTTTTGTCCTTGAGTTAAAACTGTTATTTCCTATTTGCCTTTGTCCAGAAAACATGAAAAATACTTTTAATCATTTCTAATTTTGCTTTGTGTCCAGGATAAGGATATTTGTGAAATTTACAATTTTCATCATTTCTAATGGTTCAGGCCCATGTTATCTTCGTGCAAAGTACGAATAACCACAAATGTCAGTAGTATTTATTTTTCTAGTATGTCAATGCATTTCAAATCAGTTTTTATAATTTCAATATCTTTTGTACTATTCGAAAAAATAGGCTTCATACTTCACAAAATTGATCATTTTTTAGTGTTCTATTTAAGCGGCTATATATTTTTTGGTTTCAGTCTAATTGACTAGAATCAATATGTAATTATCAATATGTAGGTTTGCGTTACCTATAACTGTGTTTTGTTACGAAGAAAAGAAACATGTTTGCCTTTTTATTTGCAAGTTCCTTAATGGAATTCTTTAGGAGTTTCTTAAATAATCTAAATCCCATTTTCCAAATCACAGTAACTCTCCAAATATTCAAATTATTTAAGGAACTTGCAAATAAAAAGCAAACATGTTTTTTTCTTCGTAACAAATCACAATTATAGGTAACGCAACCTCATTATGTATTATTTATATAATTGATCAATACTTGTTCAGACTAAATTGATCTTTTCTTTGCTTTCATGCCAGATATCGAAATTATAAAAACTGTTCTGAAATGCATTGACATATACCAAAAATATATTATATATTAGTTATAGTCAATAAACTTGAAACAAAAAATATAGCCGCTTAAATAGAACACTAAAAAATGATCAACTTTTTGAAATATGAAGCCTATTTTTTCGAATAATACAAAAGATATTGAAATTATAAAAACTGATTTGAAATGCATTGACATACTAGAAAAATAAATACTACTGACATTTGTGGTTATTCGTTGTTTCTTATGTGTTTTATCATATAATGATTGAAGAGTTTGCTTTTTCATGAAATATTTTGGATAGTTTCAGCAAATTTAAATCATCAAAAATTAAAGAGTACCTACAATTTTTTTTTCATTTTCTAATAGAATTGTGATAATTAATTCTTCTATGATCTAATTAAAGGCTAAATTCGATTATATTTAACATATTTTACTTATAAAATATACCCTCTTTTGGCATATGTGATGTCATGCTCATGAGGTAGGTTGCGTTGCGGTGTATTTTTTTTACTTTCATTGGTTAAAATGGCTCTACCTTACTTTTAACTACCTTGGTTAAGACAAATAGGACAATTTAAGCATTAATTGAAATGCAAAATTCGAAATGTATGTAAGCTCTTTGATTTACAATATAGTTTAATTTATTTGTAAAGAAAATTTGGCTGAACCAAACCCTGTGTGATAGTGATTATTACACCTTTCTATCACATGAAATAACAAGATGCCTGAATTATGACAAAATAATTTAAAGAACAGGTATAAAAATCATAAATGAACGTATTTGCTGTTGAGTCATTTATTATATATATTATATTGACACTACATAGATAATAATTAAGATAATATTAGTTAATTAAAGCTTGTATCTTTGATTATATGTTTTAATTATAATTCTCATGACTAGAGACCTAAGGTCTCGTCCACACTTCCTTGTATACTCAGCTGCGTCAGTCACGATAATTTTTGCCAAGCTTGCCTCAAACTGAGAGTATCAGTGACGATCCTAGCCATGGTGTTTGAGTCAGAAATGGGGACGAATGAGCATTTCACCACAAATGGAAAATGAAAGGAGTTCCATCTAAGCGCCCAATTGAAAAATTATAAAAATGATGCAAGAGGTCATTAAAATAAGTTCAACAATTTTTCTAAAAAGAGAAAAAAGTGTTTATTTCAGGGATATCAAGAAACAAATGTTTTTTTGTTTTCTTAAATTTTCAAAAAAAAACATATATTCGTTAAAAATGGAAATATGTGAAAAAATATTTTTTATGGGATTCACATTTTTTTCCGTTCTCTACTCATGACTAATTATAACTGAACTATAGATGGCATTGAACGATATAACTAGGATCATATATATATATATAAATATATATAATAAATATAATATATATATAATATATAAATATATATATATATATATATATATATAGATTGTGGATAAAATCTGAATGATCGAGAAAAAAGTGGGGATGCTAGGAGAGATGCTAGATTCAAAGATCTATCTTTAATTAATATAGTTTTTCAATTTTACCAACCACAGCTCGTTTAACTTTAGATTTATGAACTTAAGTCAGATATTTATGCTTCGATTTGAGCCCAATTTGCATTTTCCTGGTTTAAACCAATAGACATAAAAATAAACTCCTCATTTGAATATACTTTAATAATCCGAGTTCAGACTATTCCCCAATTAGTCTTACTGAAAGGATCCAAGTATAGAAAAGTGGTCGATACACTTCTTAAAGAAATGTACTGAAATATAAGTGTCAATAATAATGCTTCAAAATCGAGTTGTCAGGGGCGATACACACAAAAACCCGCATGCATAGTAATGATTAAGTGGAGATAAATTCCTAAATATATATCTGCTGCAATATCATATATTTGGTAAGACACCCAATGAGTAATTAAATACAGTTTTTCCTCGTGAATATTATTACAAAAACTTAAATCTACAGGATAATAAGTAGAAATATGTCTATTTTTATTGCCAATATATTTGTGTCGGCAGATGAATGTCTAATATACTGAATTTTTTACTAGTCACTTAATTATGCTAATCATTCAGTACGAATTTCTACCTTAGTTATTTAACTCATTGGTGTCACTGAATTTTGAGTCTGAAATATTATTCCTTTTGTTATAGTAACACCTGTATTTAGTCACCTTGTCTGGTTGAGACCATAGAGATATAAATACGAGTACATAGAGAGCTTATTGGATTCTTCAGATAATACGTCATATTGCCCAAAATAAAAAAATCTTTCTAGCTCTATGATCAGCTTACGATGACGTAGTTCAAATTACTTTGTTTAGTTTGGGCACAGGCGACAGCTGAAGGACGATGTTCCTCTGTTATTGAAGGGAATAAGCTCTCTATATCTTTATATCTCTATGGTTGAGACCTACATTTGTAGGGGAAATTGTCTTCATTAATAAAAACATCAGTAAATTGTAAAGACTGTGGCAAAATTTATAACACAATTATTCATGCCTTTTCGCAATGTCCTGTTCTCAAAATCGTGAGGGACTTTATCAGCCTCAACATTCGTCGAATTGACGACAAATTTTTTTCCTCATTCTTCTTTTCGGTCTCACATCCAACCTGCGATCTGCGTCGGGAGAAAACAAGAGCAATAGAGTTTGCTCTATCAAGCTCTAGAGTTACATAGCGGAACACCTTGCGTCGGGTAAATCTATCGAAACGGAGGAATTAAGATCCATTCAAATTTCCGCTGCTGCTCGTTACTCTGCGCTGGAGATCAAGATTCCAGGACGTGCTGATTCCCAGTGGAGGTTCGCGGGAGACTTGGTTCGCTACTTCCCTCATTCTCGGACAAAGCAGTGAATTATCTTAAAAAACTCTTACGAACTTATAGAGGTTTTATCAGAAGACATTTTTGTGATTAATTTACCATTTTATTTTTATGGTCACTGTGAATTTTTTTACCGTTTTTACCGCATTATTTTTTACAAAAAAAATAATCTTTTTAACGAAAAAGAGGAGAGCACAGCACAGCGACATCTATTGGCAAATGACAATAGACCAAGTGATTCATTTGGTGGGGATCGGCGGAGGTTTGCACTCTCTGAGTCCTCTAGTTTTATTATGCTATATATTTTTTTGTACTATTTAACAATATTTTGAAGAAAAAAAAATTCTGTTCTTTTTTGATATATTTCAATGAATTCTTTGGAAAGATACACGAGAGTTGACTGATGAGTTCCTTCAACACCCTATACTCTCATGAAATAGTAATCACTATTTGATTTATGAAAACCAGTGCCCGGAAGAAATAGCCAAACAAATCGATTTCTATAGGATCACAGAGTTACGAAGAAGAAAAATAAATTATAATTAGAAGATGGATTTAAAAATAAATGCCTTAATTAATTTTAAAATGTTTTGGGAAGGTTTCGGAGGCCGGCATAATGATTTTGATTTCTTCATAACAAGTATAGAATACTTAGATATACTTATATTATAAATGTATTTAATTACAAAATATTGTTAAATGATCAATAATGCTAGATAAAATCAAATTTCTCCACTATGATATTTTCGGTATTTTATTACATTATTACATTTTTTAAATATCATCCAAACCAAATAGTGTTTTCAATATTTTTTCATTAAAATCCTATTGTTTACGGTTAACCCGTTGATGTATGTAAATGTCGCAGTAGAGATGGAGATCCAGTAGAGTCGTTGACTCTTCTGGTAGAAATCACAATCGTATCCTCTCCTAGGAGAGACTACGATCGTTATCTATATCAGAAGAATCAACAATAACCCTTCTATTTACGTTTCTATGTATTGTCTATTGAAATTGACTTTTATATTTTGCGATTTAATTTTAAACTAGAATGTTTATTTATATATATGTAATTATATGTAACTTCGCTAAAGGTCGAATAAAAAAAAAGTGCATAAATGATGAAATGTTGTGAATATACAATGTTCATGTATAATCCTATAGGTACCTTCTCCCAACATCTTACTCAACTAACATGATCTTCTGCCAATTGTAGATGAGGTGGTATGGAGTTTCTTTGAAATCAACCGATACCAATATTACTTTCATCCAAAGTTGCTACTGACTTGCTACTGACTGCCGATAAAAGTGGCGAATTTCTTCAAACGAATCCCTATTATGATATACTATAGCAACACATCTTAGTCAAGACAAAGGCTTCTTTACATACTCTAATAGAGAACTCTGAATAATTTCATTGTTGTTTCGTAATTCATTTCTT
This sequence comes from Caligus rogercresseyi, assembly GCA_013387185.1. NCBI lineage: Eukaryota > Metazoa > Arthropoda > Copepoda > Siphonostomatoida > Caligidae > Caligus > Caligus rogercresseyi. The sequence goes on from CP045902.1 coordinate 13,751,232, forward strand.
CTTTTTTTTGGCTCTAGTGTTAATTAATTATAGGAGAGTAATAATCATTAACGCCATCAGTCATGCATATGTGTGTGCAAGCAATATATTTGCAAATGCTTACTTAATTTGCAAGGACGTATACGAGCTAATGTAATTATTTAATCCGTCTTCACTAATATTAGTATTTTTAACACTAATTATAGAAAGGTACATTGGAAAATGTTATTTCTTGTTTTTCTGCAACCGCCCAATACACCATGGTTTTTGCAAACGGGACAAAATGAGTTTTTATTACGATATATTAAGTGCAGTAAAAGATATAAAGACATTGATATCGAGCTGGACGACTCGAAATCTAAAGCAAACCTTCAAACTGGTTCCAATGTGTTGCTACGGGACCATTTAAAAAATGTCTGAAACTTGAAATATTTAATCCCGAAGTAGTATAATTAAGTTCATGTTTGTTGAGTGATTATTTTGATCGTTCTTTTGTGTACCAGTTAAGATATTATGTGCAAGTGGTGTGAAAAGCTTGAGGTTTGTAGCTTATAAACTAGGGAACACTTAGTCATAATTTTACTGTTATAAAAAAGGATAATATTTTGTTACACTTTCGAATTTAGGACAAGAAACAAATCGATGAGTGAGAGGGATGCTATCCGTTTTGATAATGTTTTGGCCGTATTCAATTATGATGTAATTGGTAGGAATGAAATCTGGAGCTTAGCCTTGGTGTTTATAGATTCTATGACCAGGGCTCTCAAGTCTCACGCATTTGGCGTGTGACACACGCATTTCCACCCGCTTACACGCCACACATTGTATTTCTCATGCAATTAGATTATCAGGGTTCGTTCGTTGAAATTCTTTTCTAAAAAAAGTCATCACTTTTTTCGGAAATTCTTTTCTAAAAAAACGTCATCACTTTTTCGGAAAACTCTTTCTAAAAAAAAAGTCATCACTACTTTTTGAACGCTGGTTAAATCTCACTCTGAACTCACTTCAAAACTTGAGAGCCCTGCTATGACTGTTTTGGCCGTGAAAAAAGAGGGGGGTAAAGAGAGGGATAGAAGGAGAGAAAGAGGGAGAGAGAGAGAAAGAGGAGGAAAGACAGGGAGAAAGAAAAAGTGAAAGAGAAACTTCTCTCTCTCTCCCTCTTTCTTTCCTTCTATCTAGTCTTCTGTCTAGTATAGACTTTAATTATACTATAATTGACAAAAACAGAGCTCTAAAATGAAAAAGGATCATAACTCAATAAGAAACTTGATTATATAATATAGTAAACGGTTGAGATTCAGACCTACCGATTTAGAACCACTATTTGAATAATGGTTAGCCTAAGCCCTTGGTTTGGAGGCTTTGAATAGAAGAAATCGCTTCCCTGTCTAGTTCTGATGAACATAGAAAAAGTACAATGTACATTCGTTTCTTTCCAGATTTGTTTCCATGTTAATAACCGACCTCAGTTACATTCAAGCACATTTATTTGATGATTGGTTTCATGGAATCCCATTGGACAAGGATAAAGATTCCCTTTTCTCAGGGGTAAATTTGGAACATCAGAGTACCTGAATGTCATAGAAACCAATGAAAAGCTATGGTTGGAGGATAACTATCCCAACGTGTGGTAATAGAATAATGGTGTTTGATTACATAAATAAACGAAGATGATGTGGAACTGAATAATAGGAAACACCCACAAAATAAGGATGCCAGGTATGTATTGCCATTTGATAATTAAGTTATAAGCTTGTGATAATTAAGTTGGAATGTAGGTATTAAACGGGTTACATCGGTCAGGGAATACTATAATAACCGGAACAGGGACTCCCCCTTTTTATGTCCAAGTTTAACTACCTTCGTAAAAATAAAAAAGGAGGAAAAAGAGGGAGTATGTACTTCCTAAGAGGAAGAACTCCCTCCTTTTCCCTTTGATATAAAAAGGAGGGAGTTCCTATTCCAGGTTATTATAGTATTCCCTGCCTCGGTCAAGTTTTAAAGCTACAGTGGAGCAAGAGTGGACCCACATAAGCAACCTGCATCAAACTGACGGGAGTCACGATGGAATGCGATTGATTAGACATATATTAGAAAAGCCATACACAAAAGTCCCGTCTAAATAAGTTAAGAATAAACAAACTTATCAGTCAAACCATAGAGATATAAAGACATAGAGAGCCAATTGGATTCTTCAGAGGCATACGTCATATTGCCCAAAAGTAACAAATATTTCTATCTCTTTGATCAGCTTACCATGACGTAGTAGAAATTACTTTGTTGATATTGGGCAATGGCGATAGCTGAACGATGTTTCTCTGCTATTGAAGGGAATAAGCTCTCTATATCTTTATAGCTCTATGGTCAAATCCCATTTAATATTCAATGGGCAACAATATCGAACCCCCATATTGTATATATACATATATATAGGAAACACTTACGGTATGGAAACTGTTGAATCTTCTACAGTTGACATGTGCAATAAAAACAATAGGATTAAAACATAATGAAGGGGCTCATAAAATTGACCAATAGATAATATCATGTTTAAATCGATTTGCTATTGTTTGACCATAAAAAAGGACGTGAATAGGGTAATATTACCTGGACCACTTACGAATAAGTCCTTTGTTCAAGATTGCCAATCTTATTAGATAATTTAAGGTGTATTTATATGATTTTGTGTGTCTAAATGTCTTTTGAAAGATGTTTTTTTTGTGCAAGGATAATAAAATATATGCCAACTTAAGTGACGTCATGGGCTATTTTACTATTTTATAAATTGTAATAGTGAGAGAAAAAAACCATTCGGCGGCCATTTGAGATAGTTGTAGAAATGAAAAATCATTGGGTATTTTGTCTGCAGTATATGAAGACATTAAATGGACTCAAAAATCAAATAGATCTTCAAATATAACTACAAGTGTTTAAAAAACATTTATTGTTCCAGCTATATAATAATTCAATTCGGGTTTCAAGTCTTTGGAACAGATTAATTGTAGGTATGAATGTCTATGTCATGCAAAAATGATTATGTAACGTGGGAAAATATATTGGTTAATAGGATAACGGACGGACTCTTTACTGACAATTTAAATTTATTTACGGACATGTTTCCAATACAAAAATCAACTTGTTACATAAGATGATGATGATGCCATCCTCTAATAAACCTGATCCAAATAGTGACCGTTCAGTGGGAAGTAAGTAGGTTTTATGAGATATAAAAAGGTCTACATTTAGTGCTATGTACTACTTTAATGAATAGTTAAAGGGGTGACTTCAAATAAATCAAGTTTACTGTTAGTTTGTGAGGATCTGTTTACTATGAAGTCAGTATGTAATCATAAAATCCACACTTTTTTTTTCAAATTTAGTGTTTGCAACGGGACATGTGGAAATCTGGCTCCCTCACATATCCGAACATGCTGAAAATCATTCAGGCAGGAACATCTTCTTTGGAGCAAGCCTCTAGTCGTGCTGGAGTTCCGGGATCGGTCTCTTTGATTGAGACTAATAGAGATATGACCGTCTCTGATGCTTTTTTAAATGAAATAATAGGCCCCCATCAAAAGTGTTTTAAAAAACCGAAGAATTCACGATATATCGTACAATATTCAAGCCTCGATAGACTCGGTCAGAAAGAATGGGAAATATGGAGCTATTGTAGCTATTGATTTCTCGAAAACGTTTGATTCAATTTCAAATTCAATTTTAAGGGCAGTTAAAAATATTTTACCAAGAATTCTTTTAATCGGTACGTGCATTACTTTTTAATGGATCCTCTACTATTTCTTTAAATGGACAAGAAAGCAAGAGCATCAAGTTGGGGAAAAGCGTAGGCAAGGATGTCCTTAGCCCCTCCTTTTTATAGCCTCAATCGAGGAGTTTGCTCAGAGGATAATTCGAAAGTTGGCGGATTTTGCGTGGACTTTGAGGGGTCTCATCATATAATCGAGCTCTACGCAGATGACGTCACCATAATGCCTTAAGCTAACTCGGAAGGTCAGCTTATTAAAAGGATATAAATTATTTAGAATATTTTAATAAATTTGAAATTAACTCAGGTTATCAGTCAATAAAGATAAAACCTCTATTTTACCAATCGGTTCTTGGACCCCTGTCTTCTGTACTCAATCCGTGCATGTAAATTGAAACCTACATTGAGGTTTGGGTATATGTATGGTGTAGGACCGGCGTGTATCAAAAGAATTGGTCAAGTATCAGCTGAATCATAATGCAAAAAAAATCTTGTCATGGAGGAATTTCCGTCTTCAGAAAAGATTTGACCTTAGGACAATATATATATATATATCCGCCTCCGCTCGATATGCTGCATTGGACCTCCGGATCCCTTCGGTCACGGACAACTCATGGACGCTAGCCGGCGATTTGGTAAAATATGTCCTCCCGTTCCATCGATCTTAAGAGATGCCTTAAAATCACTTTTAAAGTAATCAAAAAAATTAAATAATCTTTTACACTGCGTTTTTAATGTCTATGTTTTAATATTTTAATTATTACTTTTGGACGAGTTAATTAGTATGTTCATGTAAGATGCTAAAATTATGAACTATAATGTTTATATGTTTTTTAATACTTATTAGCATCTGTTTTATATATCGTTTTATATACAAATTTTATCATGAACTGTTGAATAAAAAAGAACATGCAACAGGTCAATAAATTTTTGATTGAACAATTTTTCTCAAAAACTATATAAAAAATGACAAAAAACTATAAATATAAATTTGATAATGTCAATTCAAAATTTTAATAGACCTCTAAAAAGCTTTTCCTATATAATGGTCCTAAATGATGTCTTATAGAATATTGCATGATCAAAATCGAGTGTTTAAATATACTATTCGATTTTTAGTACGTTAACGCGGAGTAAATCAATGTTCTTAAAACTCCATGTAAGGTTTTGTTGAGTTAATGATCTTTGCAGTTTTATTAACAATTTTATAAATAAATTAAACGAAATTTTAATGACAAAAAGTGAAAGTGAAACGTATTTATTTGATACAATTAAACATAAGTTTAGTAAAGAGTATATAAAAATATGAATCCCTGAGGCAAATACACTTATTTCATGTGATTGTTTGTCGTTTGCTCAATCAAAAGATTTGAATTTGTTGACTAGTGCAATATGAAGGCATCACTTCACTCGTGGCTGTTAGAGTGTGAACATAAACTTAGAGTTAAGAATATCCATGCATGTCGTTTAGGAATCCTTTGAATGATCTATTCCCATATTTCTTATAATCACCAATATTACAATTTATCATCCATTCAATATTACAATTTATCAATCATTCAATATTGCAATCCCTCAGAGAAATAAGAAATTATCAATTTGTTCTATGATTCAGGTCAATATTTAGATTCTCATATAATGGTAAGACGTAGTAAAGGAAAGAATATTCTCTCCGCTAGTAACTGGAATTAGGCATAAGTTATTTATGGGCATTTTTCAACAACAACAAAAAAACAAAGAACATATTATATAAGATCTGCGTCCCTTCTCGTTTATTCAAAACAACCGCTTCAAAGTAATTTCTTTAGTTTCTTTTTTAATTACTCAGTGTTAATATTTTTCAACTCATATTACCTATGTGTAAATCCCTTTGAAGATATGATTATTTATGGCCTATGCCTATAAGGTCATAAAGAAACTAATTAACTGGAAAACAATGGACACCACTATTGACCAAAAAACTTGTAGTAACTCATTCATCCATTTTGTGGAATGTATATATATATATATATTAGAAATGAAGAAAACTAATTGACTAACGATAAATAATCGATAAGATTTTAAACGATTAAAGTTTATTAGTTGCAATTAATCGATGGGCCCTCTGTCTATATGTTGATAAAACTTATTTATACTTACTGGTTTTAAATCTGCTTTTATTCAACAGTTCATTTTTATGATATGTACAACAGAATATGTGCATAAAAACCTAAGATAATGTATGAAAAGTCACATAAGTAAATATTTTAATTTACAACTTTATCATAGAGGTTGAACAAAACGCACTATTTTCAATCAATAAAATACAATAAAAATTAATTGACATGTGTACTAAAATATATTAACATAAATTTTGAGCTTTAAAATGATATTACTTGCAATTTTTAATTTTTTTAAATTATTGTAGATAATGTTTCCGGTGGATGGATGGAAGGGCAGTCTGTTCTTCTATTCGATCTTCTTATAAGCTCTAAGATGTAGAAAAATAGTCAGAGACGTCATTGGAATCATATTAGTATTGAAAGACATAGAGAGCTTATTGGATCCTTAAGAGAAATACACAATTGTGCCCAATATAAACATATCTTCTAAATAGACGTGAATAACAAAGCCTTTCATATCATATTTTCTTGTTGTTGTTTTCTATCTCTCATCTTATATATTTATCCTTACTACTTGTAAAAACTAATAAACTAATAAACGAATTATCATCCATTTCGGACTATTATACTTTGTAGAAGTTTGTTAAAAAGTAATACTTTTATTGTATATCTAAATCAGGATTTTTGTTATGTCTAGATTCATATGCGTACTTCGTGACGTATAACCTCTAGAACTGCCACCTTTTCTCCGTCTCACAAGACAAAGAATCATGAAGGTCAGAATTCCTCTCCGCATTTCTCATGATCATGAAATGGAGGATCATGGATCTGTTATTTTTTTCCTTGTAAGTAAAGTTAACGAATTAATATTGGAATGCAGTACATGAATTTCAAATGAGGTAGATAACGTTTACTAATGTAAATTATTATATCGGTGATTCAATCCTCTCTTGAAAGTGTTTTCAACAAGATTACAAATTGATAGATTTATGTTACAGATTCTGATGATGTTACCCGTGTTTGTGGTGATTTAGGAAGAGGAAGAAACGATCCAGGATAAAATGCCCCAGAAAAATGGCTAAGGAAGAAATGATCCTAGAAAGGAAAGGAGAAAAAGACGTACGAAAAACTTCCCCCAGGCTGTTTCAGTCATCAAAGTAGTGAAATCTCCTAGCAGTTCCTCTCGTACCGCTTTGTAACGATAGGGGAACAGTCAAAAGAACGCATTTATACCACTTTATTTGTAATGCTGAAAGATGGATGTAGCTGCAGACACTGCTGTGAATTTAATACCGACTCTGCAATTCCGTTCACCCTAATCATTGGCCTTACATAATCGCTGGACACCAAATCATACATCCAGATCTACGTTCCTTGATTTTTTAAGCCATTTTCAATTACTTATTTTTACTCTTACTCCGTATTTTATGCCAATACTTTGAATATAAATGTAACTGTCTGAAATGTCTAATTGAAAAATACTTGAATACACCTTTCAGCTTTGGATAGGTTACTAGATCATTACGGAGACACATATTCATCAAGGGATAAAGACAAAAATAAAGGTAGTATTGTTATAAAAGTTATTCTTTGTTTTTCAACTATTGAAGTTTCCTCTTCTTGAAGCTAAAATACCTCATAAGAAAAAGGATACATAAAACATACGAAGAAATCGATCAAAAATATAGGGATAAGTAACATATATGTCAATCATCAATAAACTTTAATAATAGCTTGAATAATGTAATTAATAAATCTTAATCACATAATAAGAAAGTAAACTTTTTAATTTAATTTATATAGGAAGAAACATGTATGGATGCGCCCTATGATTTTGGTCGTCCTAGGGAGATGACTGAAAGGGATTCACAGCACAATTTGAAGTTCCGGAGAAATGTGTGTTTCCACTTAAGATAAAGCTGTCGACGTGAGAGAAATGCGAACATAATATTTTGTACTTGGAGGGAGATGCCATCGAGAGGGTTCCGCCATGGACTAAGATATAATAAGATAATTAATTTAATATGACTTTATTTTAATTCTAGCAAACTCATATATAACTTTTTTTCATTAGGATGCTCAATTTTCTTCTCTTTTTTCGACCTCATATTCTTTCAGAGATGATCCATATTTTGTAAGATATGATGAAAAAGGGATAAGAGTCCGTGTGTGCTCTGTGTGTCACGATTTGCTTTATTCTATAAAAAATAGTATGGATATGTACGAGTATATTAAAATGGTTATTAAATTCAGGCCCTAATAACAGAAACTCTCTCTCATCTTCTCTCTCTCTCTCTCGATATATATATATATTATATATAATATAATGATCTTCTCCCTCTAGGATTATATCATTGCTTAATAAATTGTTATTATTATTCCTTGAGGTTGCCAATCTGTGCCCAAATGATTCCTCTATGTAAATAAGAAGTGTCATGGCATTTGAAACAATCATTATATCACACATATGGGAACTACCCACAAACCAAAGTCAAACTACCGAAATCAAGGTCAATTTGATTTCCTTTCAATAAATATGGTGGTTAGAGAAAGGAGAAAAAAAAGACAAGAATACAAAAACAGTTCAAGAATAATCAAAAGTCCTTCGTCGTTTTTTTTTTTGAGTCAGGCAAGGTTGTAGACGGCACGAAAAGTTTTTACCTACTAGTCGTCCTGCACAATATGTGGATTGAAATCTAGGAAGGTGATCAAAAAGCGTGCTCAATGAATATAATCATAAAGCACAACATGACTGTATGCCTACTGCAGTGACTGCAGAATAAAAGTATATCTTATGCATGTGGCTTCTCGGATAGTTACGTCATGCGGGTTAATAATACATAATCTGTAAAAGGCGGGGTAACAAAGAATATAAATCATCCTTTAGTTAAAATTTAGTATCTCCCGCGCCTTTTTTGAAATACTGATCCTTTTTCTGTTAAATCCCAAATATTTTAATTCTATTTAATTATTTGGACAAAAACAATCTCACTATGAATGATGTCCCCTTAAAAATCAACAATAAGAAGGAATAATTAAAAAGTTTTTTCACAAAATCACCAAAAAATATTTTTTTTTCATTGATAACACTGTTTTCTTTGTAATTATACAACGGCCATAATCAGAGCGATGACCTATTTATCGGCAGATATACGCAAACAAAACAAACTTCCTTTTTAGTATGAGTAGTGTCTTTATACAATTAATATTATTAGGTGAAATTGGAGGAATCTATTCTAAGGATTCGGTAATTGCATGGATGATGGCCCATGAAGTGGAAACAATTATATTTTTAAGTATTAAATTATTCTCTCTCAATGGGGATGAGTGATATATATATATAAGGTTGATTATTATTTCATGTATTCGGATTTGAGAGTTGGGCTCCCCCTAGGATTTTACCTTAGTGCATAGATATCATCTTGTGAAAGTCTGAACGAAATCGAATAATGGGAAGTGTCTCCTCAACGTGCCCAAAAGTTATGTAGTGACGTCACCTTATTATATCTTCAGTATTCTAAGAGCATTTTAATCATACGTACCCAGTGTATGGGATCGGTAATGAACAAACTAAGAAAACTTCCCGCCAACAATAAATGGAGGAGATGACTATTACAGACTACGTCTAGCTTTTATTTATTCTCCCAGCAGTACTTCCATAATAATAATTATTATTAATATTATACTTCATCCCTGCATGTTATGACTTTCCTCAAAGTGTCCAATCCTGCTTAGGTTTGTTCTTTTTATTTTCAATTGCTTGTGTTGCCCTTCATGGCTTGAACACACAAAATAAAAAAGAAGAATATCCGGGAGTGAAGACGATTTTTTTTAAATAATATTTTTTTTTTCTTTCTATAGGATTTGTTGGTGGGCTTCGTCTCTAATGATCTCACACCGGGTAGGGTCAACCTTATCCCCTTGATGTTATTATTATTCTCCTTATTCGTAATTTGCTTTCCCTCTCATTTTCAAAAAAATCTTTTTTCCTCTTATTGAGGGATCTCCTGTCTGAGGGAATATCTAGTTCATATGGGTTTGACCTGAGACAAATCAAGGTCTGTATAATAAGGTCTGGGTAATACTAAAACAAACATTTAATCCTAGCAGATAAATACTCAATGGCGTCACTG
>CP045902.1:13767224-13796079 GCA_013387185.1 Caligus rogercresseyi
CCACCGAAATTATGACGCGAAACGCTCTCATCAGTTATGTATTGCCAGAGCTGCCCAGATATGTAGATCGCTTGTCCCAGACGACGAGCCCTCACTGTCTTCCTCGTCAGGTCGCTCATAAAATTTAAAAGAGTCAACGTTTATATATATATTTAATTATTTAATATTTAAGATGTCTTAAGAACTAGCTTTTGTGACGAGAAGTTCATTGAAGTACTTACCTGGGTCGTACAGATGAATGAATCTCCTCATAACACATCCATCCCAGAACGAGTCAGTCCCATAGATCAATCTGGATCCGCGAGTCCCGTTGAACATATTCATGAGCCGTCAGTGCTAGGAGCGACCACATTGATGAAGGAGCTCCCAAACGTCTCGTCTCCTCCTCCGATCATTGAGGAGGAGGATGAGACGAGACGGGTAAATATAATGACTGGAATCATGCCACCCGTCCACTCCCATTCGAGACATTTGATCCCAAGCAATGATGAATCAATGTAAACAATAACAATATAAGAACAAGGCAGGAGCACTCTGGATGATGAATACTTTTTTTCCTTCTTCTTCTATAATAAGTACAATAATAGAGAGGTTTGTGAGAATGTTAGCACGATGGCCGTGTTGAAGTGTGGTTTCTCTTTGTTTCTAGCTCAGTAGGAGATCAAAGTAACCGTACCCAATGAAACCTTACTTACTATATTATAATTAAAAATATGAAAATCACTACAATAAAACTTAACTAAACTGTAATGTTTCGGGATTTTTATGGAAGATACGGTTTTTTCAAGAAATAATAACAGAGTCTACACATGAATACTAAATTTTATTTAGATATCTAGACTAACAAAATTCAGCAAATTGAATCACTCTTTTACTTAGAAACTTTTATTCTAAAAAATAATCTGAACTAATTTCACCTAGAAATACACTACATTAAATATTTGGTGTGTACATTCTCGATGTGTACCCTGAAATGAATAAATAACAACTCATTATTCTTCTATAAAAGCAAAATCGTACACAGACCAGTGGGAGCGATGGATTGGAGACAACCCTCGATCTATATAATATCTGGATACTCGACATAGAAGAAAAAATAAGAACACTAAAAGAACTGTTTGAATACAATAGACTTAAATGTCTGCCAAAATGAAACAAGTAAGTAGTCTTGGAAAAAGGAAATCCACAATAAAGGTCCAGTGATATCATTATCCTATGTTATATTTCAACAAAAAGTAGTCCTTGAAATGACGTCACTAGATCTTGAATGTAATTTCCCCCTTTTTCTATTTCTTTGTATTGGTATCTGCTCAAGAGAGGAAAATAAGTTTTCCTTCCTTTTCTTCTTTTTTTTTCATCAGCTGCTGACTCAGAAGTTATCTTCCCTTTTTTACTCAGTCTATTGTGCATCCAGTTATTAGTTAGGTCGGTGAAGATAACGTTATCTTTGCGGAAACATCAGTTGCAACTATAATCTCCTAGTACACATTAATTAAAATCCATGCATAGTACTTTATTAACTGTCATTATAACTACTTATTAACCTATTAAAGCCGAAGATTATTTTGTCGCATAAATCAATAAATTTTTGAGCATATGAATTGATTTCTATCGTTTCTTGACATATCCGATAAATTTTGGAGAAAAAAACCTGGAAAACTGGGTTTTTTGACCGGCAGGTTTTCCTGCCACTCGGCTATAAATCATGTTTTTGTTCTTTTCAAATGTAACTTTAAAAACAATTGTCAACATATATACAAGATAAATAATTTCTTTAAACTAACATGCATACAAATATCAATATGTATTTCTATATTTCTTATTCTAAATTAATTTACTTATTTTGTATGGAAAGGTTCAGTACAGTCAGAATGTAAAGGTACATCAACATTTTAGTAATATATTCTGGAAGAAATCTGGCGACGTTTTGAAGTTTGGTCTACTCCCTTTTGACCTCCAATGTTGCCCTCTATTGTAGCGAACAGTCATTGTAGCAGGCCTGCTGGGCTGTACTCTAGGATCTGTTTTTCTTAAAAGTTCCGAACTTTTTTGAAATACAATTGCTATAGTTATCTTATTTTATCAAAATTATATGTCCTTTTCCTTTTGATATATTGTCCTTGGACAAACGGCTTGGAATTTACACTTCATGCAAAAATTGGCCATCACATTTTTTTTTGGAACGAATTCTCACTATATAATAGGTATACATTCTGGTCAAAAGTCAACAACCGCCTACGAGCATTTGTAAATACTAATAGAATTGGACATTTCGACATATGTGTTTCCTTTTACCTTATTCCACCTGATAGCTGTTAGAAATGGATTTTAATTTTTATTTGAGGCTACCGTGACAAGCTTGTTATTCTTCCACTACACAAGTGAAATATTTTTTCCATGTAGCCGTTCCTTTTTCATCTGGTCATTCTTAGCACCAATGGAGGTACACTTCCTACCACTTGCAATTTTGTGTATGAATTTTTTTTGCAATATTTTCAAATCGAAGATGGAGAATTTCCTCATGAGTGCGTTATAAAATAATAAAAACGATAATACATACTTTATTAGATTATGTTTATGATTTTATAAGGAATGATCAAAAACCATAAGTTATGTCTAAAATTTAAATTCATGTATTCAAGACGAGTGGCAGATATCCTGCCACTAAAATTTTTTGCACCACAAATAAAAAAATAAAATAAAAAGTGACAAAAATATTAATGTCATGTTATTTTTATACAATTCAAGAATCCGATTAGCTAAATTCTTGAACAATTTTGCTCTGACTATTCTAATACATGGCCCATATTTATGAGACATAGCAATTCAAACAATTCTTACTATACTACCTTGTGTTCCAAACTGTATTGACGAAACAATATTATATTATGGGGAATGAACATTATTACTTAGTTAACCTAGAATGTATTAAGAACAAGTTAAAACTTAAACAAAGGAAAAATATTAGATGGAACTTTTCTACGTCATTTTAATTGAATGGCAGGAAAACCTGCCACTCGTCTTTAATGGGTTAAGACATAAATAGATTTTTATCACCATTCTAAACCTCTTAAACAAACCATTTCCTAAATCCTCATTGCTTACCAACTGTATCAAAATAGCGCTTCAATGTTTTTCCTCCTATAAACAAATATTCAGTTTAAAAAGGTCAAGTTAGGAAAAAAAGAGCTTACTTTGGTCTATTTGTGACCTAATGTCTAGGACGCCTAATTGATAGTTTAAACTCGCCCAAAACATTCACTCAACCTCTGAGTGTGAGGAGTTCCATCACTTGATTAAATAGAACACATTTGATGAATCCGTATCCATTAATGATTCGAATATGAAGACATGGACTATTAATTAAATTAAAGACTTGCATTTTATTCTTATATTTTTGAGCGCATGTTCACACCTCAAGTGCTAAAAAGGAAGTATTGACTTAGTTCACAATGGCAACAGCTTTTTAAATATATAATTAACAGTCCTTTTCCTCTCTGCCAATCACGTTTCCCGTAAAAAGGCCCTGGTTTTGGTTATTCTATACATCTGTATTTTTTTCTTCTCTCTAAGAATCATCGAGCAATATAGATCAAAATAGCTTTATATTGGTTATTTGTTGTTTTTAACGGTCGGGACTCGCATAAAAAGATAGTATGTAACTGCAGAGCAAATAAAAAGGCATGAATAGAATATGAAATATAGTTCAGAAATTTTCAAAAATATGGAATTCCTTAGGCAATATGAGAGTTCATCTTTATTTTTGTTTGGGCAGTTTGTATACACGACGAAACTGAATTATTTTGATATATAAATGATACCAAAAGTCTCTCGTTTTCTCTTGTATTACTTCCCTTTCGAACAATAAACTTTAATACTGCTCAACCAGTGAGAAAGGCTTCGAGTATTCCGTTTGGTATAATATAAAAAAAATCATTTGATTGCGACTTTAAAAAAAACTTCAACACCCATGGTTCATTTCCCAACTCTAAAATTGTCGCTGATGATATCCTTATTCATAAAGTTTTCCAAGAGGCTCAACTATTTTTTTGGTCCAATTTCACTGTTCATATGATCTTAATTCATCGATGCAAAGGCGGCGTCTTAAGGAAATTTTTGGGATAATGAGTCTTTATATATTATAATTATCCGCAGAACACAGAATACAATAATCTCTTAAATAATGACTGATGCTGTACGTCCCCTGTGACAGAAGGACTGTAATATTTTGCAAAATGGTTATCTAATACGGAGAATGCTTAAGCCATTCCATTTATTTTCAGATACATCTTAAAAAATGAATTTATACACCATACAGTGATATATATATATATATATATATCATAGAACGTGACTTTTTTCCTAAAATAAATGGAATGTATAATGGGGGATGATATCAAGCTCAGGCTCCATTTATTAATTTATTGGTGAAAAGAAATATCCGGACATTATATGTCAAATTGATAATAGTAAAGTGTTATTCTTCAAAGTTGTGTTTATGCCTAGCAATAAATGGGTGTCCCGAAGAAATGGATCAAGAAAATATGCCTGAGAAGAAATTACCAAGTAAAAAATGGAGCGGAAAAAATGATCAAGATAGAAAAGGAAAAACATGACTTATGAAAAAATGACCCAAATAAATAGGTAGGCAAGATTTTGAGTACAATACAACTAAGAAATACTATTTCTCATTTAAATTAAGAAATAGGAGCAAATATAATATTATTTTTGTAATTTTAGATAAATGATTTGTTTAGTGTTATTAGACGGGGTAAATATTTACATAATCATATGAGAAATAGTATTAATATGCTGTATTCTACTCAAAATATTGATACCCATGCATTGGGTCATTTTTCCATGAGTCATCATTTTCCTTTTCTATCTTGTGCCATTTTAAATATTTTACTAATCGTTTCGTATAGCTGTTATTATTTTGAAGAATATCCAATCTTATTGAATGCGTCTATTCTGACGTGAGATGTTCACAGGTATCAATTGCGGGTTTTTTAAATCACTGTTTATTCTTTTATGACTATGTGACCCTCTTGATGACTTGATCAATCAATGCTTCTCTTCAGGAGAGACCGAATGGCTTTTCAAACCTTCCGTGCTACGTTTCAGAAGGGACTCTTCACCGATCTTCTTTAGCATGGGCCGGCTTAGTCATGCCGCGAGTAAGCCAAACTTAAAATTAATATTGAACCCTGTATTAGCTTTGTGGAAACGACAATAAGAGTCATGGAAACAAATGACGTCACGTCAATAGATCCATACAATGGGGTTGGTACCTGTTATTTATTAAATTGTTATTTAATAAAGATTATATTTTTTTTTAATATTTTCTAGGATTTTAATTCCTAAATCCATAGGTATTTCATGTGCATAACGGAAGAAGCGTTTATCCAAAGGGCCTAAATGAAAAGGGGACAAATATGAATTACCGAATTTTTATTCATTTTTCATTCATCTGGAGATGAAAAACAAGGTTTCATAATTATTTTAAATATATATTAGAGCAAGATTTTGTGATACATAAATTGAATGAATGTTTTCCGGCTATGAATACTTATAATTTGTTTTGATCAATGGACAAATACATGATACATAATACTTGAGTAAGAACTGTAAGATGGGCAATTGTTATTTTAAAATTTATCAACAATAACTCGGATCATCCACTATATACATATATATATATATATATATCAGGAAACGACCGGGAACCTTTTTTTCGCCGGGACTTATTATATATTTCGTTCCTTCGACATTGTGAAGTGACGACATTTTTTTAGAAAGGAATTTCCAAAAAAAATAAGTGACCGACGTTTTTTTAGAAAAGACTTTCCAAAAAAAAGTGATGACGTTTTTTTTGTATAAAAGAATTTCCCCAAAAAAATCTCAGAAAAATTGAAGTCCCAGCCCGGTGTCTAAAAACACCGGGACACCGGGCCGTGACGCTAAAAAAATAGCCGGGACCCGTGCCGGGCGGGTACCCTGTTGTTTCTGATATATATAGATATATATATATATATTATATATATATATAATATTGTATATATATACATACAGGGAGTACACGTATAATCCAGACTAACTTTGATCGGTTATGTCGTCTTTGTTTTTGAGATGTTGCAACGCACATATGTACGTTACTGCGCTTACATATAATCTATCTGCCAAGAAAAAACAGATTGAAAATCAGTCAACATTTAGCCATGGAAGAGGATAAAAGGCATGCGATGTTTGCTTCCTTCCGTACTGGGAGGAGTCCAAAGGAGGTGATAGAGTTATTCAACTACCCCAAGTCGACCGTCTACGACCAGTGGAAGGCTTGGAACTCTTTCAAAAAGAATGATGCTCATCGCAAAAAGTGTTTTCGGTCCCTGGGGGCCACCAGGACCGACGAGTTTGTCGCCGAGGTGAAGAGGAAGGTCAACAAGGACGGCAACAAGTCCTACGACAAGTTGGCCACCGAGATGGGCTGCTCCAAGGCGACCATCGCCAACACCATCAACAAGGACCTGGCTACAGTTTGTACAAGAAGAGGCACAGGATGATCTTGACCGGAGGGGACCAGGGAGTCCAGGAGGGTCAAGGCGGCGGCCCTGCTCATCAACCTCAAGCACGAGACGGCCGGTCTCCTCAGGTTCTTCTCCGAATAGAATTTTTTTAGCCAGGACCAGAATAGCAATAGGCAGAATGATAGGTGGATCTGCCAAAACGTTGACGAGGTGCCTGTCGTCAAGCACACGAAGTTCCCCTCCTCCGTGATGGTCCTGGGGGTGATCAGCAGTGAGGGGGACATCATGCACTTCTTCGAGAAGGGCCTCAAGGTCAACACGGCCAGCTACATCGACGTCATGAAGAACGTTGTGAAGCCCTGGATGGACTTGGTGGCGAATGGGAGGCCCTATGTCTTCCAGCAGGACTCGGATCCCGCCTACAAGTCGAGGGAGACCCAGGTGGGGCTGTTGGAGAACCTCCCCTACCACTGGAGCCCGGACTTGTGGCCCCCAGCTCCCCTGACTGCAGCCCCCTCGACTATTTCTTCTGGGGCATGGTCGAGAACAAGACCAACAAGCACTCTCACAACACTCACGATTCCCTCAAGGCCGCCATCGTGGAGGAGTTCGCCAATATGAAGAAGGACGTCGTCGCCAAGGCCTGTGGCCGCTTCAGGCACCGCCTCGAGATGGTCGTCGCCGCTGATGGGGGCTATATTGAAAAATAAATATCTATTGATGTGTGCCTTTCATTTAACAAAAAATTGTTGTAGCTATATCCATTGGTGCTGCTGCAAGGTACGCTGCCTTTGAATTGAAAATGCCCCATCGTCATCTTCAACTGAATGGAAATGGGCAGGAGACCTGGTCCGATTTGTGCCATCAAGTTCAGTCCAATATATGACTGCTATCAAGTATATGATAAGAAGACATAGACAATTTTTATCCGTTAACAAATAGAATTTTATATAAGGTTATTTTTTTTTTTCACTGGATAGTAATTTTAAACAATAATGTTTTTTTTTTTTTTTTTTTTTTTTTTTTTTGTACACCCGTACAACATTTATATTAAACTAATATGATATTGACGTTACATCCAATCTGAGGTACATGTATATAAATTGTGACATTTTAACATCTAAAACTAGAGTTCATCAAATAATCTATTGACAAATTTAAAAACATTTCTTGATATGGGGTTTTAGTGTTGTAGCGCATATACCCCTTTGTGTGGTCGCGCTCTTTATCTTATGCATTTATTGTACAATTATATTATGTCTTTGTAATATTATATGTATATATGTATGTATACGGTATACAGTAATAAACCTTTAACTAACAAATGGGGGTTTTAGTGCTTTTAAGTTTGTAAAGAAGATTTTGAATTTTTGCGAGAATAGAATTTATTTTGGTTTGATCAGGACCTTTATATAAGCTATATATATACATTTCCTCAAAATTTGTTCAAATATGCAATAAATATGCAGAAAAAGGCCAAATATGCGTTATATGCGTTTAAAAGGTCGTTTATGCCCAGAAAGTGTATTTACCAGATTCCTACAGCCCTGATGATGACGCACGAAAAAACCCCGGTCCAAAGACATGGGAAGGCAAGTATTATACGCCTAATAACAAACACCATTTCTCGTCTTTATAAAGTAAGTAATGAACTTATATTATAACTTTTTCGTAATTAAAGATAATTTATTTCCATGTTGCGCCTAACTTTAGCTCAAAATTACCTTTAGTAAAAGGTAGGTATTCTTTTATATAACATATATATACCGATATTAGAATCATTTTAATTGAAAATAAATTATGAACAAGATAATATTTGCTCTATTCGGACGCATTTAATTCAAAGGGAATATGTGTTTTTAGAATAAATCTTTGTAATGGGGGGAATGATAGAACCTTAAAAGTTAATTATATTTTGCTCATTAGATTTTTTATGGAGATTACTCGGGATCCTTTGAAAAGTCAAGAGCCCTCAGCAGATAGATATCAAGTTGAGGTGACCGTTATGTCGGAGCATCATAATGTAGGTCTTTTTTTCTCTCTCTCTCTCTCTCATTTTGATCTCTTGGAAGTAGTACCTTGAAGGCACAACAAAGTATATATATGTAAGTGCATGAGAGCAGTTAATTGCTCAGAAGATAAGAAGATTTATTGTTTCTTAAGACAAAAGTCACCCTGCTGATATGTGTATGACAAAGACAAAACGAAAATACTTAACTGTTGATTAGCTTTAAGACATGTGTGTTACTTTAAAGCTTGGAATTATGAGCCGCTAATGGGAAATGAAACGCTTTACTTATAGATACTTATGAGCAAGGAAACTCTCCAATATATTTTTTCTGCTTGTAAATCAGTATTTCTACGTCTTATAGTTTGAGTAAAGATCAATTTATCGTCAGATATGAATAAGTATAGTCAATGTTCATTTTTCATATATTAATGTTTATAGGTAATATTGGAATACTCTAATCGAAGGATTCGTTGTTGACAATGATTTACGGTGGGTGTTCTTATCGCTAATTTGAAGCTCACACCTTAAAATCCACGAATGATTTCTGAAATGCTGCTCCTTTTCTGTCCTCCAATGACGTTCAAGAATAAGGCCTCAGAGTGTTATCCTGTAAATGAAGGAGTAAATACTGACACATTCATTCAACTGATCTAAACCAAGATGTTTTTCATTAAAAAGGAATTAATTTTATACGAAGTCTCTTTGAGAAAAGTGAAAGAAACGTCTGTCGCCCCATCTGTTAGTGTATTTATTTAAGGAAAGGATGGAAATAGAGGAAGAGATAGGAGCAGAGAGAGGGAGAACTATCCGCTAAAACCATAAGTTACTAGTGATGATCACAAACTGAGACCTTTGCTCAAACGTAATTGGTGAAAAGAAAATATGGTAACAAAGTAGTAGTTGGCTTGATGAAGTAAGGCATCACTTCACTACTGGCTGTTGCGGTGTAAACATGAACTCAGAGAAAACTTACTGAAGAACACTAATGTTATTGTCTAATAGGAATCAATCAATGGCATGGCCGAGTCTCATGAATTGAATAATTTTTTGTCATACATTCTCTTTTATATGACCAGTATTAACAAATACTAAATTCGTTAGTAGGCACTTAATTATTCCAATTTCCACCTCTGCACTTTTTAGTCATAACTCGATAGAACTATAGTTACTACTGAATTAGTTAACCTTCACGAAGTTAAGAATTATGAAGAGCCTATTCAGAAAAATACTTGAGTTTGTCAGCTGTCGAGGAATGAGACTCAAAAGGAAATGTCTTCTCTATTAATCCCTTGATAAGTGAATAGGGGCCAAACACAGAAACGTATAAGATCTTTCATTTACGAAGTAGAAGTGAACAGTTTATTCATCACTTCTAGTGATTTCTACCAAGTTTTTTGCGCTATTTCAAATAAACATCGAAATTTTGAGCATAACTCATTTTGGATTCGTTATTTTTAATAACCGTTTTTAACAAACTATAACAATAATATGATAATTAAACCGGCTCTCCAACATCAAAAGGCTTCAAAGAACATCCTTACCTAACAAATGAATATTTTTGGACGATTTTACCAGTTTTCTCTCTTTTTTTATTGATTCTCAAAGTTTACTCGGTTATTAAGGGAATTACTCTTCGGAAAGGAAGAATTTTCCTTCTACTGAGGAGAAATGGAATCAGAAGTCAACGCCATTATAACAAAATGCAACAAATCATATTACGAAGAATATCAAGCGTGAAATCCCCTCAGAAGTTACATTTCGGGCAAAGTTACCATATACATATAAGTCGGAGGACTTGACGTCGTTAACGATTTTACATATAGTGAATTTACATCCCAAAGTTTTTACTAAAACAAATGAATTATTTTAGTTCAATTATTTTATGCGATCTTAAAAATGTTGTAATAGTTTACTTTATTGTTTTTTGCTTTTCCTTCATTAAAATTGTGTTCCTCTGAAATACAGTTACGCCTATTGAGTATTGACCAAAAAAAGGGAAATGTGTTATACATATAAGATATTATATATATAGATATATATATATATATATATATATATATATATATATATATATATATATATATATATATATATATATATATATAAGAAACGACCGGCTTTTTAAGCGTCCCGGTCTGGCCCGGTTTCCCGATTTTTTAGACACCGGCCGGGAATCCACTATTTCTTTCGTTGTCATTCATAAACTTTATTAGAAAATAATTACCTAAAAAAGTAAAGACTTTTTTAATGGAAGTTTCCAAATATTCTTTCCAAAAAAACGTTATCATTTTGTTTTGAAATCTTGGAGATCTTTTTCTAATAAAAAAACGTCTTCACTTTGTTTGGGAGATCTTTCCTAAAAAAAGTCGTCACTTTTTTTGGATTTTTTTTTCACTTCAGAATGTTGAAGGAACGAAAATATATATATGTCCCGGCCCGGCTTGAAAAAATTATGTCCCGTTCCGGGTCCCCCGAAAAAAGGTGTCCCGGTCGTCTCCTGATATATATATATATATATATATAGGTATATATATATATATATATATATATATATATATATTATATATATATATATATATAGGAATATTTGGTACCGAAATGTAACTTCTGAGGGGATTTCACGCTTGATAATCTTCCTACGAGATCCATATGTACTGAATTGACTCGCCATTACAAGAATAGGATCACGATTATCCCTAACGGTTCTCCTTATTTGGTTGTAGGTAAAGAAAGAAAATATTTTCTTTGTGAAACTAGGATGTACACAACCATGAATCTTCGTTATCAACGTCTTTTAGCTTGGGCAAAGGGAATTGAGATCAACGCTCTTGTACGCACATGGTTTCAGCAGTGAAAACGGTTTTCTTAAGTACTTACACGCAAAAAACAACAACAAAAGAAGATCAACAACAACATAATATGTAATAACGTATTTTATATATATTCAAAGCACTTTTTATGTCTTCTTTTGTTATATGTGTCCTATTTCGTCTGATATCATCTCAACGATTTAATCCAATCACAAAAAATAGAGCAAGATATTACTTATACCCAGCTGACATTGAACGAGAAAAAATACTCTTGATTAGAAAACAAAGAAACATTATTTTTGCATCTCTCTGACATATCCTTGATTATAGTATCTAATAATCACAAACATCACCTTTTTCTATTATTAATAACATTTTAAAGGAAAGAAACCAAAAGCTGTTATTATTAATGCATTATAATTTAGGTACAACTTGAGTTCTTCTATTCTGGAGAAATAACTTTGATACGAGTTTCCTCCTGTGTCCAAAGTGGCTTGTTCCACAGGACGCGATTACTTCTGAGATACTCCAAACAAGTCTGTAATGATGCAACGAACGTTTTTATATGGATAAAAGACTGTTGTGCTGTATTCATGATCATGATATCAGAGATGAGAAGGATTATTGTTTTCTCGCAAAACTCATCAATTTGATTTTTTCTTTGATTACACTGGTTTCTTTGATTTGATCCATACACAGATGGTTTCTTTATTTGTCTCTACGTTATGATAGACATATGATTGATGATCCATTATCGACAGATATAGAGTAACAATATAAATATTCTCGTTTACTCGAGTATGAGCAGTTGCAGGGGCGGAGTGGGAAGAATTTATGCGCCGGGCAATTTTGCTTTAGCCGGCCTTATACACGCCCCAATATGTACACACTGTATACTGTCATGTTTTTGTGGTCTTGAAAGGTTCTTTACATATAGATTATACGATGTAAATATATTTACTTTTGTGTAAAAAATTATAAAATTTAGTACATACATTTTATATATTTTAGAACTGTCGTTCATTTGCATTATTGTACAGTAACTTTTCGCGCAATTCTAACAAAATAATTTGTAAGATGACTTCACATTTGTCACTAATTTTTTGCCCAGTTCATTATACTATTAGTTAGTTGGTTCTCATTTAACTTGTATAATTCAAGTATAGAGAGGTATTAAGCTCATTAAAGAGAACATGGTATGGGGCTGTCAACGGCTGTATATATTTCTTGAGACCAGTGGCCCACCGGGACTAGTCCTGGTACTCCCGGTGGCCACTCCGCCCCCTAAGCAGTTGCTTCATTCAACTAATATAATAGGATTCGAAAATGACATGGAAGTAGGTGTATGAGAAAGACAAAAAGTATTTTTAAGGACAAATTTCCTCTCTCCGAATAGATATTTGCTCAACAGCTGCGAATGAAGTGATACATTGTAGCGTAAGGCAACTACTTTTTTGAACTATTCCCTCTTTTTGTCGTTCAACCAATCATAAAAAGCTTTATTTTATCCTTAATCACCCTAGATCCTTATAACGGATACGAAAAAAAGACATTTTAATCAACAATTCCGTTAGTTAGACAATAGAGACGTTACATTGTAAAACACTCTCTTCTCCATTAGAAAGTTATTTATTCCATGTAAGTATTATTGTTGTTATACTCATTATAATGTTATTATAAGATCCCTTATGATATATTTTTCTTTTTTCAAAATGGCGTCTACTAGGCCGCCAACAAAGGCATAATAATAATAGTGATATAATATTCTATCTTTTGATGAGGTGGTGTTTCATAGAGCTAAGCCAAAGTTGATGCCGATATACCTACTGAGGGAACGCATACAGGAAAAACGGAAGGGGGGGCAACGAACTGTATGAGGGAACGCACACTTTCTTCCCTTGGATCCTTATTAGGACGACTCACATATTCACACACACCCCATGAGTGTCATTATTTTCCTTCTTAAAAAGCCTATTTCTCCTTCCTTTGAGTCATCTTAAAGAATTTTGTTGCTTTGTCATGTTATAATGACTTTGTTTTCTTTTCTTTTTCTTTCACAGGCTAGAGAGGAATGTTTAATTTTTTTTTGGGGGGGGGTTCACACGTTCAGAGGCTTAATAATGCACTTTAATTTGTGAGAAATCCTCCTTTTTCTAAGTTACTAAGTCTTTTACTTAATATAAGTAACAACTACTTATATGTACTGAATTGTAGATTTATTCAACAAAATCCAAGCTTGGGTATCAAAATTGTGTTCCGGAATTTAATTAATCAATTTTAATGGATATAATAACACTAAGGAAGAACAGACGACGTACTTGACAGATACGATAGTTACAAGTGAATCCTAATTCAGCTTAACAATACTTATTAAAAATCTCTTTTTTACATGGTATATATAAGTGTATACATAGTTTTTTTTTTAATTTAAATACACGAATGAAGAAATAACTAAGCACTTGACAAATACGATTTTTACCCAACGTCATATTCACCATGAGTACCTAAGTGAATCCTCTTGCACTGATGCAGGAGTGTTGGAGAGAAAAATATTATGAAAGAGAAATATATATGAAGAATGTCTTATTTTAGGTTGGAACAATGCATTCCATGGGTTACCGATTTTTTTTTTTGGGGTTAAAATATATATTTATTATTCTAAAAAAATATAGTGAAATACACAATAACATAGAAAACAAATATATAAATAAAAATCTAAAGACAGTTACGTTAAAACAGAAACATAAATGAACATTGTAATTCAAAATTACTGTCTAACGAAAAAAAAAAAACTAAATATATAATATGCACCCTAAAAAACAAAACAAACTTAATCTCTATTCAATCTGTAACGGCGGTGTCTACGTATGGTAGATTTGATGATATTGAGGTATTGGAGGGAATTGGAGGGAATGAACCTTATTAGGTCACCAGCACATGTCCACGAAGATGCAGAGACGCTTGGAATTTAATTGCCATAGCGCAATACGAGCAGCTGTCCCAATCATTATAGCTCTTAGGTCTTCAATTTTTATATACGAATGATTTGTCAATTTCTTTGCTATTAAAGATTTTATGCTTAACAGCGAATATTCAATTGCCTTATGATGAGATGCCAGCTTCTGTTTTCGTTTTTTTTTTTTGCCTATATGGTTCGATAGAATTTGGCATGCTCTGGTCAACAGCCATGATATCCATTCATAAACCTTAATCCCAAATTGGCATACCTACATTCCTCATTTATCAAGATTCATGATTGTATAATTGATGATATTATATTTCTCACTCATCCAACATTCAAAATCCAACATTTTATTCTGTTTTATTTTAAGTTTTTTTATTTGTTATGTGACCAAAATGTTTCTACATTCAAACAAAATGTTTCATCCCTGTAACAAACATCTAGATTATCACAGAGAGACGTTGTCCAATGAGATCATGTAGGGTTTTGAGTGCATGACGCCATGGACTCCTTCATTGGGACCCATAACAAGCCGTCAAATTTACAGCCAATTAGATAGAGAAGGAAAAGGTGAGCGGTTTTCAGAAATGAATGTCCACTCTTTATACGTCCTTATAAATGTATATCAAGAGATAAGGAAAAGGTAGTGCCTCCATGAAACGTGATTGGTTTAAAGAAAAGGAGAGGAATAATATAAAATACTGTTGGCATTATGCCCCAAAGTATTACTCCATCCATAAAAACAATAATTGTATCATCTTCTTGGGTCTCGATCGAATCCTTTGAATGGGTTTCTCCAATATCACATGTATTAGTATTTTTTTAACAAAGCAACTCCTCATACTAAAAGAAAAGAATATATATTTTGCTTCCTCATATATGTCGATAAATGGATCATCAATCTGTCTATCGGACATAGAGAAATAAAGAAACCAGTGTAATCAAATGAAAAATTATGTTTATTGATGAGTTTGCGTGAATAACCTTTTTTTATGCCTAACTGATCTCTAAATAAATCAAACTTAATATTTACTTAAAGTAAATGATTTTTTAAGTATTCGTCCATATATGTAAATAAACATTCTGTGGAGAGGCTTCTCACTCGTCCAATGATGTCTAGGCCGAAACAATAATATTATCATCTCTAATATTACATCACAACAGTCTTTTATAAATATGAAAACTTTTTCTCTATTCATATCCATATCTTCCAATAAGGATCTCCCAATTAATCATATCAACCAATGAATTCATTAGAGATTTTACGCTCTCAAACTAATTGGGTCTCCCCCCCCCCCCCCCACTGAAACAGTAAATGACTCAAGCTAATATAAGCATCATTTTACTCATGAATTGATATTTCTTCAAATTAGGACAAGCTAAATATGGTTGTGGGTAGTTAGATAAAGGATGCTGTACATTAAAAGTAGTTGCTAATAAAAACTCAAATGATGTACTAAGGCAACGTACCTACAGTACGGGAAGGTACAATCATACAACTCAATGAATCCTAGAAGCTGGCCTAGCATGAAATCGATTTGATCTAATATTTACATATAGTACACAGCAAAAGCCACAAAAAGAAACATATTTGGATAAATATATTCCTCCATTAGTTGAGCTTTCCTCTCCCCTCAAATTTTTTTTTATTCGACCTTATTCTATTTAGCGAAGATTCATATAATCACATACATATCAATAAACTTTCTAGTTTAAAATTAAATCGCATAATATAATATCAATTTCAATAGACAAAATTTCTAGTAGTTAAAAGGATTTTTTTTCGTAAAAATTAATGCGGTAAAAACGATACAAAGTTTACACAGTACAAATAAAATAAAACAGGTAAATTAATCACACAAATGTCTTCTAACAAAACCTCTATAAATACGTAAGAGTTTTTTTTAAAGGTCATTTACTGTTTTCTCCGAGAATGAGGGGAAGTAGCGAACCAAGTCTCCTGCGAACCTCCGCTGGGAATCAGTACGTCCAAGAATCTTGATTTGAATGAAGTGAATCTGTATAACAATACATAAATAGACATTGTTGTCTAAAATTAAAACTTATAAAAAGAGTAACTCAAATATATTTTTCGAAAATCAAATAAATAACTTCTTTTCAAATACAGAACTCACAACAATAATACAAAAAGTAAAGTTCCAATAACTTTTTATTAGTTTTATAAGGTGTTTTGACTTTCATGGGGGAAGTATTTAATTTCTTTTGTAGCGGCCTTCCAAGAGTTTTCCCGAAGCGACGGTTCCTGTTGAGAAAGCGCTCCATTTCATGTCATTGCTAAGAGCATTATGGCTCTGTGTACCTCGGATCTGATGTACTCGTTTGCTCTCAACCTTTTTGATATAAGTACCTGTGCATTTAAGGTTGTATATGCAATCATTTTATTCTGTTATGGTAGCTTTAAATAGTGTACAATAAAAATATTTGCACAGTCCGTCCCTCAAATTCAAGGTTTATTTAATTAACAGATTTTGTATTAAAATGTTAAATGTGTTATACACAATAATAATTCACATTTTAGTTTTTAAAAATATTTCCTTTCTTAGAGGCATCATATATAAATGGAACAACAACAACAAAAACACTTTTGGCGCAATTTTGACGACAGATGGGATCAAAACTTTATAAACTGGCAGATTTATATATTTGATTCGTATCAGCCTTGTTTGGACTTACAATGTTTTAGTTCGATAAAATGTTGTTTCCAAATAACGAAATCTCATTTCATATATATATGATTGTCGGATGTTTTTTACAACGGAGCCCAAAAAAAATACAGCTTTTATTTATATTTGATTTCGTATTTGATTTGGGTTATATGTTCCTATCTTTTATTTAACTAATATAACAAATATTCAGTTAATAAATAATATATAACGAATTGATATGATATGTTGCATTTAGAAGATTAAAAAGAATATATATGTATATATATATACATATATATCCGCTACATATATATATATATATCCGCTAATATATATATATCCGCTATATATATATATATATTTAATATCAGGAAACGACCGGGACACCTTTTTTCGCCGGGAACCGGGCCGGGCCTTCGACATTCTGAAGTGACGACGTTTTTTAGAGAGGAATCTCCAAAAAAAAGTGACGACGTTCTTTTTTTTAGAAAATACTTTCCAAAAAAAATTCTCAGAAAATTATTACGTTTTTTAGAAAATAATATTTCGAAAATTCCTTTCTAAAAAAACATCCTCATTTTTTTTGGAAATTTTTTCTAAATAAAAAATATGAATGACAAACGAAAGAAAAATTTCAAGTCCCGGCCCGGTGTCTTAAAAAACTGGGACACTGGGCCGGGTCGCTCAAAAAATAGCCGGGACTGGGCCGGGTTCCCGGTCGCTTCCTTATATATATATATACCGGGGCAGCATGGAAATTGCAACACTTACCCCTAAAGGGTTTGTTTAAATTAAACCAAAAATTATTGTAATGAAAAACCCGAATTTCGAAAAAACACGGTTAAAACCCGGGTGTTTTTTTCGGGAGTTTTCAAAAATTGGGTTTTTTTACATACCCTGCTTACCTAGTATATGTTTACATCCCTCTATGTCTGTTAAAGAATTCGATCAGAAAATTATAAAAAATAAAAACGTTAGTATAGCTCTTATTTTAATTTTTTATGCTATATATCCGCCCTTAACAGCTACAACAGCCTCCAAACGGGACCTGAAGGCCTGACAGACAGACGGTATGTAATGAGCGTCCATTCCACTCCAGTGTTCATCAACGGAGGTCTTCATTGCTTTATATTAGGGTGACGGATTCTGCAGGCCCTGGCCTGCACATGCGGCCAAAAAGAAAAGTCCAAAGGGTTTACATCAGGGCTGCATTCAAGCGAAATCTCGGGGAAACCAAATCAATGGCATTGTACCCCCTGATGATGCCACAAAGCCCAGAGACATGGTTGAGGCTGGATGCTTGTAGTGGTAATTGTTCTAAGGTCTTCATCAACATCTTTAAAGGCCACAACGGTCATTTCTTTTATTTCTGACGGGATCCACAGTCCAGGTTTTTCATAACTGAAGATGATGATCCTTCCAGCTGATACAGATTTCAGGTCATTGATCAGACCCTTGCAACGTTGGAGATGAGTCACTTTGATTTGAGGTGTCAATAATGGCCTCTCTAACATCACTATGGACTTGCCACCACACTCCTTGACAGCCTCCTGACCGTACTCTCATCAACACCAAGGTCCTTGGCATGAGCTCTCATGCTGGTGGTTGGAGCCCTTTGGATCACATCACAAATCAATTGTGGTTCCAATTTGTACTTTCCACCACTCCCAAATTTCCTCTCGATCCCTTGGTTCATGTCCAGCTTCTTCTTGAGGCGGTAAATGGTCGATCTTGCCACGTTCAGTTGCTTTGCGATCTCAGTGGAGTCTTACCCGCGCCAATAAGCGTCGACACTTGAACTCTATCTACGGTCTCGTTCCATCTCTCTGCTTATTCTTAGATGAAAATTATAATAACATAAAAGCATAAACATAACCACTGCTACTGAAGTTATTTAGCGGAACATTTTGTTCGAAAACCTCTCGTAATCTTAAATCGGATTTTTGTAAGTGTTGCAATTCCGTCCTGCACCCGATATATATATATATATATGTTATACTTGCATAACAATTATTGAGTTAATAATTAATAAATAATGAATTGATATGATTAAGTTGAGGAGTGAATATCAATTCAGAGAGAAGAAATTCACATTTAAAATACTATTTATATCTTCTTATGAGCCTCAATCCATGTCTTTGGAAGTCTTTAAGGGACTCCTCTCATTCCACCCATTAATATAAATTGAATAAAGCAACCGCTTATACTATGAAAAAAGGTTTATTTTGTTACATCATAGCTGCCGATAAATAGATCATCACTCGGACTATCGGCCATAAAAGATAATGAAAATAGTGTAATGAAATGTAAAAAAACCTCCTCGTTATCACTTGAGTTTAATATAAGAACTTTTTGTTATCCCTAATTATCATAGTGCTTTTTAATAATCGATTTGTCGTCTTGATAGTGTTTGTATATTTTGTTATTATCTATATATTATTATATGAAAACACTCTATCTAACTCTCTTAGATACCCCAAGAGCTGTAGGGATCCTTACCTTGTATACCTTGCACTAAAAGCCTTATACATTTGTATGTCACAAAAAAAAATCTACACAATACTCCTTTGACATGAACATTATTGCATCGCTTCCAAAATAAAAATCTTGATGAACCCTTTGATGATTACTTCTATAACTATATATCTAATATTTACAGTTGGTAACTTTTATTATCTTACTTTTGTATGCATTATCAATAGCGTGAGGACCTATTTATCGTCAATTAACATGAATTATTTTATATGAGTGTAGGGATAATAGGTGTAAATACTCATTATATGGTTGATAGTGACATTGTTTTATTCAAAAGACTCGTGAATGTTATAGATCGAGTTCATAAATAAATACCCCTAGTTTTAAAATGAAGACATTCGAATCGCTGACGTTATATAATATCCAAGGCCAAAGGATGTCTGTTGTATATTACCAATTGATTATAATAGTATTAAAGTGCTTCTTCTTCCAACATCACGTTACAGTGTATCCAGTGGTATGTCCTTACTTTTATTAGCTTCTCCTCACTGCCAAAAAAATAATTCATAACCTTTTTTAAAAGTTTTTTTCCTTTTCTTCACAGACTCATGGATTGTGATACGCTAAATGCTATGCTCACACCTACACATTCAAAGGCCTTTTAAAAATAATAATCATCATATTACACGGATGGAGAGATGCCTTGACCTCACGACGACGATGGTATTTTCTCTAGTCGTCAATTAGATTCATATTTTGTGTTAAGAAAGACAACAACAACAACTATTTCCTTTCATAAAATGAAGATATTTTATATTTTGGAAAAAGTAAATCCGGTTCTTTGTAATTCTACGAGATGATGTGAACTTCAATCTTCTATAAACCATGAGTAGGCAGATTTTCTTTTAATGGGATTATTGAATACTATTGAGAGGTCTTTTGTTTCGTCAATATTGGGAGGATCTAAGGGAATATTTAGACAAATTTAATTCTTACGAAGAAGAATGAAGTAAAACGACTTGTCATCAAAGTATTTTATTTGATCCAGATTTAATTGTATTAAAATATCATGTTAAGTTTGGTGTCCAGAAGAAAGGGACCCCGAAAATACGGCCTAGCAAGATATGACTCTAGAAAAAATGGACCAGGAAGATATTGACCCAAGATAGAAAAAGAAATGGTGACTCATGGAAAATGACCTAAATGTATGGGTTGGCAAGTTTTTTAGTCAAATAAAACTTAGTATTATACAAGTATTTTTTAAATAATTTATTGCCACACCTAATATTACATTTATACATAAGTATAGACATATATTCAGTATGGGCACTGTAAAAAATATTATACAAGAACTATTATAATTAAACAAAGATTTCCGTTCGTTCATTTCCCTGTATCTTCCGAAATATTCATTAGATCTTGACGAAATTTTCAGTGAATGTTTTGAAAGCTCAGGGAGTGTTTAGTGGGATTGTAAACTCCCAGAAAATTCTCGATCCCCAAGCTTATTTCATTCAACAAAAAGTTTTTGGACGATTTTTTTTAAATTGTCAGGTTAGATTTTGACCAAATTTCTGTGGATGATTTTGAGGTGATAAAACGTGTTTTGGGGGGGGTTTGCCGGCTAATTCTTTTCCATATGATTAATTAAAAATAATTTATTTCAGTCCCTGTCTTCCCCCCCCCCCCCCAATTTAAGTTTGAGGAAATAATAACTTTTATAAAAAGCAATCGCGTGCTAATCATGCCTAAACATGGAGAGGATGTCACATCACCCACAATTTCTTAGTGATGATATGAAGTCGCACTTTCGTTTTTTTTTTTGTACTGTTTTACCCCCATAAACGTTATGTAAAAATTACTTAAAAATAACTTCTTTTTATGATGTTAAATACCCGCCTTAAGGAATAGGAAATGGAAAAAATGCCAATGAAGACAAAAGGACGACTTTTAAAGAATACTTTTAATATGAAAATCACATACGATGACATCACTGGAAGTGTTCGTATGATTTCTTTCTATCATAACGACTATTTACAAGTCGCTGTAAATCATCAAAAAATATTTTTGTAGAGTGTTTTTTTCTTTTTTAAATAGCCATTTGCAATTCTATATTTCGATCTGGTATAACATTATGCACATTAAATTAACTAGATTTAGTACAGTTGTTATGTAGACTTGGGTCACGGGGGCTTATATGTACGTTGGTATAAAAAATGTGAGTAAGGGAGGGGGAGGGTGATATAAAGCTTAAATGTCAAATAGTGAACACTAAAATAATTTGGAATCAAAGCTCCTTTTGTATGTCATAAAATAAAATATTGAAACACTTTTATCTAAATTTCAATGCGGAAATGCAGATAAAAAGCAGAAACGATAGCATTAATCATAAAATGTTATTCCAGGCATTTAAAAACTCTCCTAACGCAGGGAACCCTGCCTGGAGGGATATGGTACCTTGCGATCTGCAAGCGTAGATCACTCTCTGCACTTTTGCAATGCAGGCCTCTACTTTGAATTTTGACGGATATTTTGAAGACAAGCCAAAGATGAGGATGAGCCAATCCTTTTTGGACGGATAACCCCCAGTTCTGACAATAGCTCTTCTTTACTTGGCTCACTAAGGGTGGACGAAGGAGCAGTTATAGAACAAATGTCTGGCGTTTCTACTTCAAGTTGGCAAAAGGAGCACTTAGTCGAGTCCGAGGACTTGTTTGTGAATATGGAGGATGTGGCAACTCTGTATCTAAGCCATTTTCAGCCTTTGTTGTTAGGGATTGGCCATAATGACCCTCGGATGCAAATCTCTATTTTCAACACCGACCCTCTCACATTGTCTTGACACAAGTGTTCCAGCCGAACTGGTTCTCTTCTGAGAAATGATTCCATCCCGTATCCTCTCGAGGAAGTGCCTCCGATAGCATGATAGAAAGGGAAAGGGGGCCTATCGCTTTACTTGTAGATGTATCCGTCAGTATTCTGATTCGGTGATGGGTGAGAAAATTCATTTCATATACTTCTTCGCTGTATTGCCAGAATTCTGCTACTGAAGTTATCAGTTGATGCACTAGAAGCCTGACCAGAACCAACCGTGGGTTGTGGTTCAGAGGTTCGTTAGGACCAGGAGAGGCGAGGCGTACAGAGGCTAAGATTGACATCCACGACTCCGACATTTTGCCCCAGTATGTGTCAGTTTTTTTTAACGACTCCAATCAGTTCGTCCGGTACAGAGTCAAGTTTTTCGCAGAGTTCCACGCCAATTATTTGGGAAAACCTCTCTTTCAAACGGTGAGCCAAAGATCACAGCTAAAGGGTAATTTCTTTAGCCAGGACAGATCAAGGTTTTCCACATTGCTTCTAGGTCTACCAAGCCCAGACCCCATGTTTTGGAAGGTTCTATGGTTCTTTGGTGTGAAACGTATCTCCTTTTCTTTCCCCACACAAAGCTGCTCTTTGAACTATCAGCTCTTGAGCAAATTCTCTGTTAAATGGTGTATACCTCAGAAGATGTATTACTTCAGGTAATATTACTTTGTCCCCTAAGCGGAGTTTTATAGGCGACATAGCTTCCATTCCACAAACATTTTGCTCCTTTTTCAAAGACATCCTCTATACGCTTATAGTTTACATTCATAGCACAAGCCTGCCCTGATGTTGAAATTGCTACTCCTAGAAGGACAGTAGAGTCGACATATTAGTAACAAGGAAAAGCTTTTTCTAGATCTTGATTCACAGAGCTTAGTATTTCAGATTTCTTGACGTTGATCGGTGAGCCAGATTTCGCTTTAAATTTGCAGTCCGCTGGATACTTTTAATACTTTGTACTATCTCTTCCGCAGAGCCTGTCATAAAGACTGAAACGTCGTCCGCATAGAGTAAATCTCTAGGGACTTGTCGTGCAGTTTCAGGCCCTTTACCTCAGTACTAGAGCTTATATTATTGTAAAGATAATTTATGGCAATTAGAAGGAGGAGGGTGCTAAGGGATCACCTGCTTGCATCCCCTCTCTATAGGGATTTTTGGTCGGACCCGTTTAAGTTTATCGAACCAAAGGAACGCTTTAGAATGCATATAATTAGGTACGAATGGAGTGGTTAGGAAAACCCTGTTCTCAAAAGTTGCTTTATAATAAAGGAATGGTCCTATGGAGAAAAGCCTTTTGGAAGTCAATTAGCAGGGTTGCGTAATTTTGCCAAGCTCCTTATCTGCCTCCAGACATCTAATGTTTTTTTTCTTCATTTGAGAGTATTTTTTAGATTGGTGAATACCTTCTAATATACGATTAACACTTTAGAAAAAATTAATCAAATAATGTACTTTGAAGTAGTTATTCAATATATTCCAAATCACCGACCTATTGCATGACCCGTGAATTGGGACCAAATTTTCTGCGAATGAGATTGAGTTGTTAAAGTGAGTTATTATTCTTATTTGTATTGTTCCCCACTAAATTTTAGATTCTCTACATGCTACAGCTGATATCTGTAGCTTGCTAGGATTTATAACGTAAGGAAAATATGCACAAGTGTCAGATCTACTGCAGGCCTAAGTAAGTCACCCGAGAATGTTTAGATTATGCGGGTCAGCAAGACCGTGGTGTAGAACTATAATTTTACAAAAATACAAACTCTTGATGAAGTCATCTATTTTTATTTGCAAACTTTATTTCAGCTCTGAAATCCGCACACTATACTTTAAAAATATTTGTTAGCATAATTATTCTGAACTGTTTAACAGGTCGATCAAGAGATTCGACATTAAAGTGGTGTATTTATTGCCTATCAATATCAATGACATCACTAAAAACTGGATGAGCAATGGACTGAATAACAAAAGGGAAGATCAGTGTCCGAGTTAACAGCTGACGAGAGAAGGAAGAAGAGCAGGAAGGAATACTTTTCACCATTAAAAGATCTACATCATAGAGATATAAAGATATAGAGAGCTTATTCCCTTCAATAGCAGAGATACATCGATCAGCTTTATTCTGTGTCCAATATAAACAAAGTGAATTATACTACGTCATCGTAAGCTGATCATAGAGATAGAAAGATGTGTTATATTGGACACAAAATGTATTCCTCTGAAGAATCCAATAAGCCCTCTATGTCTTTATATCTCTATGGTCTAAAACCAAGCTGTGGAATAGATAAAAAGAAAAATTGCAAGAAATAGTGACGCAATGGAAATAAAATAAACATTAAAGTTTTTTCTAAAACATCAAAATGGCATGACGTCACTGGTATTTTGTGTGTTTTGAATTTCCGTTCTTCCATCCCTAGTATTATATTACAATGTATAATAAATTTCATTGTTGACTTCACGTGGCAGCCATTTTAATTACATTACGGACGCCTTCAAGTTGGCTGATTCTTTCAACTCAGGAGAGTTTTGGTTATTATAGGGGTCGTTGATTAATATATATGATATTTGATCTGATGTAATATTTTAACTTGAGTACGTTTCAGTAAGAATGCGCAAAAAAGAGAGTATGATCATTTAGAACATCGGATTCCGAAGGTACCCATTAGGGTTTATTGAGATTACAAACCTATCCAGTCATATCAGTTAGGGGCTCTTACATGTCACGATTATTGTTGTTTTGGGATGTAGAAACTACTTCCCATGCAGGATTGGCTTCCGAGTGTCACTATGCATATCAATAAATGTCTTCAAAGAGTTAGGTTGGAGACAAAACAAAAATTAACCGTTATATACAGGTGGCCTCTATACACAAATGGTTTTAGTACAAATTTTTATTGTGTGGCAGGGAGGATATGGGATACCACTATGTACGAATGACTGCTATAGAAGGGTGACAGCTAACACGGCGATTAATCTAAATATCCTGGTCCTTTGGGTGTGTGTCATAACCGCAGGAGGAGTTTTTTTACGTGCCTGAAGAATGGCATTGCTCCTTGAATAAAGATTATGGTAATTATAGGACATTACCCTGATAAGGTCATTTTGACTAACTTATCTTTTTTTCTCTTGTTCAATATTTTTTTTCGGTCACAAAAGTAGTTTCCTATGTTCCACATCAATACAGTGTATTTAAAAAAATAAAAAATAACAGATAAAATAAATAAAAACTCTTTTCAACAGATGCGTCCAACTACATAAATGAACATTATAATTAAAATCTACAGTAAATATTTTTCAATTCGTTGTTATTTTTATTGTTTAACGTTTTTATAGGTTTAGCTGTGCAGAATACAACATTTTGAAACTAAAATGTTTATTTATGTTTAACGTATTTTCCGAAATATAATACACTTTAATGCTATAGGCTAATTTTTAGGTATTATCATTAAGCATCGACGATTTATGTAGTAATAATAATCATATTTAAGGATGAAATTATCATCTCTGAGTTAATGATCACAGCCCAACGCCAGGCATTACAGGATCTCGTTTGCCAACTGTTTTTTTATGTTGTTGCTCGTTTTCTTTCAACCAATCACGTTCTAAAACTGAGACCTATTTGGTATCCTACCTAATCTATCGCCTTATAGTCCTTCTCCTTCATATGACGCAGTGTATGTACAATATTTGACGAAAAAGTAAAATCAATTAACTCCCTAATGCATAGTAATCTAATACAATTTATTGAATATTTAATTAAGGAAAAAGCATGCATTCACTTCCGTATACGAAAAAAAGGTTTCCTGGAATTTTACTTGCATATATGATGATATTACATGGTATCTTAATTGATACCTGTGTAAAGAGTATTAAAATTAATGATTATGGCTATTTAGTTCGATGGAATTGCGTCCGAGTGATTAGACCTGCTCGAATTTCACTCGTTTCTTTATATATATATATATATATATATAGATCTATAGATACCATATATATATATATATATTATCTATATATATATATATATATAAGCTCTTAAAGTCTTAAAAGTCGATGAGAAAACATCGGGTGGAACAAATAAAGTTTATTATATGTAAAAAAAATCACTTTTTATTTATAAGTTATTTAGGAACATCCTATATTGATATCATTGCTGTCCCTTCAGTTACATTGATCCATCGTATATTTTAGCATTTTAAATAAGCTACAAATTACATAAATCAAGTTATATTTTTTTGTCATAAAATAACTTCATTTGCAATATACGAATTTTTTAAATTTTCATTTTGATGTACCTTAATTTATTGGTTTTTTCATGAAATTTTCCCATTCCTTTAAGTGCTACAAGTAAAAAAATTGCTTCGATTTTTTACTCTGGAAGAACTAGAAACTCATCCTTTTAATGATTTCTGTGAACAGGGTAAAATTGAGCTGGTCTTAAGTATATATACGTGAATATGGTTTTTTAGCATTATTTATAGTCCCAAATCTAGGACATCTATAGGACATTCCCCTCTAGTCGAACTTGAGTCTTCTGTTGAGAATTTTTTTTACACATTATATAAAAATATAGCTTTTACTGTTTTAAATATGAAATATTACGTATGCTGCTGTATATATATTACTGGCTTGACAAAAATAACTGTTACCAGGGTAACCTGACATTTCCAAAAGTTAAGTTTTTTTTGGTTCGATAGAAGCCATCCGACTGGATAAAATAAACATTATAGCGTTAAAATTATGTGGTCTATCAAACCTAGTATCTTATCAATGAGGTGAACCAAAAATGACCATCCTTTCTCGCGAATATTCGAACCTGCGCCCTCAACATTAAGAGTTGAACACGCTAATTTTGACATTTTTGTAGCATAATCGTATGACATATGGGAGTTTTAACCCCACCGGCAATAGATCTTCAGGTTTTGCCAATCACACCTACGGCATATAATGCCCATGGACATTGGCAATTTTCCATATGGAATTTTCTGTATTGCATAGATGTATACAGTGCCTTTGAGTAGGAGAGTCTAGACGCATGGCGGATGATTCATAGCATGGGGTTGACTAAAGCTCTTATAAAAAAGATTTAGTATAATATTTATGATAATACATCTGTTTATGAATAGTTTTTTAGGCAACCTTATGATATGCATCAGCTGTCGTATGTCCAGAATCTCCTGCACTAAGTGACAATGACAAAAATCTATTCAAACATTACTTCTGATCTGGAGCTGTGGACGTCTCGTCACTTTCCTATGAGAGGTAACCATTGTTACAAATATATTTTTTATAGTATATAAAATATATCTTTATTGTGACTTTTTTCACCTCCCACAAGGTACTTATAGTAAAGGCAGTACTTTAAATATATGTACACGACAAACTCAAGGCTGAATTCCTCAGCAAAAAAAAAGAACATCCTCCATTTTCCTAAATGGCATTGGCAATAAGAAAGTCAGCGTCTCCTCTTACCCCCCACTTACCATCCCATAGGCTACCTAAAATAATAAAAAACTATTATCATTCTTCGTCCTTCAGTTTATTTATTCCTTTATTTACTTTGCACACAATTTGTAGCTAATTTTTTGGCTACATCGATTCGTTTTGAGTATATACAATGTACATATATGGACAACAATAAATATGTTATGCTTTGAACCCTTGACAGAACTACGTATTGTATGTTCAAATAGTGAACTCTTCAAATTAATTATCAACATACTTTTAATATATGTTCATCTGATCTTTTAGAAGAAAATTCAAGTAGTAAATTTTAGTATACATTGAATTTGCGATGGGTTTATCCTTAGAGAAATATTAAGAATGGCCCAAGAGAGTTCTTTGGGGAGATGTTTCGCTCCGGGAATGCACCAAGAACATGGATTGTTCCTGGAAGCTGATTATTGAATAAGTTCTCCTCTATTTGGTCCATATTCAACGGTTGACCAAGTCCCGAGGGTATGGAGAGAATGATCAATCCTTCCTACAATATAGATAAGTACATAGCAATAACACCATGTAAGAATACATCTGACCTCCTACGCCTTTATTTATTGCCATCAGTAGTTTCCTTTTCAGAGCGGATTGTCCGGCTGCGTTTCGATCGGTTGGGACCTTTTTCAAGTACGGATGTACTCTTCAGATCTAGATATCTCTCCAAGAACCCCTTTTGAGCTCAGCTGATAGTGGTTTCGCTTATAGACTCTTCTTTCTATTTGCGATGTCACGCTCTAGAGATCTGATTGGCTCATGTTTTTCAATCCCAAACGCTACAAAAACTGAAAAATGGAATAAATATCCGTTGGATCATCGATCAAACTCTGAAGTCTGGAATTGTGAAAACTCTAGGACCGGAAACTGTCCTCTTGGAGAAACTAGAGAATGACGGAGAGCCGTGGACCCGGTATGACGGAACAATCAATACCAGACCAATTAAATAATATGTGTAACCTTATATTTTATACCTCTTGTTAGTTTTCTTCTATTTCTGTCAACACAATTTTATTAGATTATTATTTCATTTTAAGTCGTTGAAAAAAAAT
>CP045902.1:13796179-13844947 GCA_013387185.1 Caligus rogercresseyi
TCTCCTCTTGGTCAAAAATATATGTATGTATTCAACCTTGTTTCCAAGGTACGAAACAATCAAACCTGCTCCACGAGGAAACCGCCTCGTTTCACTCTGAAGAACAACTATGAGCAAAAAAAGGGGGGGGAGTTGAATGAATTGGCATTAATATCAAGTGCTATAATTTATTATTCTTTTTTTTTTGCCTATATGGTTCGATAGAATGCATCCGATTGGATATAAATAAGCATTATAGCATTATAATAGTCTATCGAGCCTAGGATCTTATCAATGAGGGTAGACCAAAAAATGACCATCCCCTCTCGGGAGTATTTGAACCTGCGCCCCCAACATTGAGAGTTGGACACGCCTTAACACGCACGGCTATCGAGCTCCCAGTTATTCCTCTTGCTTTAGTGCGTTTGCAAAGATGTAAAAGTAATGTATTTTCAATGTTTCATTTCATGGATTGAACTTAGCGAATATTTCGCACTCTGTACACTTTTCCCTCATGAATCAGTATTTATTATACGTAAAATGTGCTAGAAAATGGTCTAGAGGGGAAATTCGTGGAGAAAAACGATAAATGAGTGCAAATTGTATGCTCCATGGGCCATCATTCTGCCGGTCAAAGTTATATTTGTGTTACAAATACACTACATACTATTGGTTCAAATAAGGTAGTTTGAGGCTTTCAACCTAGAGCAAATGGGTCTAGGGGTTGCACCCCATTACAATTATGGCATATTGGGATTACAAATCCGGCACTGGATCCATAGAGTTCTGACAGCCAAAAACATAGTTTACTCTGAGGTTTAAAGGGGCATCAATTTGTTCATATACAATAATGCAATGAATGGTGAAATGGGTTTACTGTGAAAAAAATAATAATACCCTTAATAGTATAAAAAGGTTTGGATGCATAAAGTAGTTTTTTAAATATGTGATGTATATGCACTTTGGTAAAAAAATTAAACTAAGCTATGCTTAACACATATGATAATATATTTTTTTAGATAAAGGAATGAGGGAGAAAGTGTCTTGGTTGTCGTACAAATGCGTAAGCATTTTTTCCTTGTTTGTTTTATAGAGTTCAATAGTTGAGCACGGACTGCGATAATTAGGAGGGGAAAAAATAACAGATTCATTTAGAGTTGGATTTATAAATGAATTATATTAAAATGAGGGATAATAATGATTAAAACTCTATTGAGCACGTCGTTACATAATAGTAAATATGACAAATATTTGAATGAATTATTTAAAACCTCTTTATTAACAAATTTATATATTATTTCATTGTTTTTCGTAATGATTGCTTTGAAGGATTAATTGTTGATGCTTTTGGAAAGATACTTCTTAAATTGAGTATTTGTTTTCGCATTGAGGTGTGAGAAGTTTATTCAATTTTTCCGTAGCTTATATTTTATGATTTAGATTTCCTGAATTACTTTACAATTATCACCACTCATGGCAAACAAATGTATCATTCGTGAGTACGGATATCGCAAGCAGAGTGAGATTTTATCACTCGTTGGCTGAGTATGATTTATTGACTGATGACTCAATATTAAGGAACTAATCCTCAAAATTATTTGAAATTATAATTTAGATACATATTTCCTGAGTATTAAAAAACATAGTTTAAGTGCTTGTGTGTTGGAAGGAAATGGCAAAAATCATTAATTAAGTCCGCCTGAATTGGTTCTCATGTATTAAGTATTAAATGACGCATATAATTATTGCGTGTGTCTTCAGAGTGGGGAACAGCACAGAGAGTAATTTTAATTTGCAAGACCATTCATATATATATATATATATATATATATATATATTAGGGATATAAGTTATCGATTGATAAGATTAGTTATTTCATTTAGTCGACTTTTAATGGATTAATCGATAACAGAGCCTAGATTTAGAGAACGGTATATCTTGTGGATTTGAAATGGGTAGTGCATCCTTATTATTACGGAAAATCAAAGCTCTGAAGAAAGAAACGTCATTGCTTTATAATTCTCTAAAGAATTGTCTTGTCGACTTTCAATACTGAATCTTATTCCGATTACGTCTCTGACTAGTTTTGTACATCCATATATGAGCTTATTAGAAGATTAAATACAAGAACAGGTTAAAACCGGTAAATATAGAAGTTTATCAACATATAGACAGAGGGCGCAACATGTCGAATGTTACAACTAACATACTTTAATCGTTTAAAATCTGTTCGACTGTTAATCGTTAGTCGTTAACTTTTTTGCATTCATATATATATATATATATATATATATATATATATATATATATATATATATATATATATATATAATAACATGGATTTATAATTATTGCACTCCTTTATAATAATCAATGAAACCCTGAATCAAATTGCAAATCCCTGAACTGTATTTGGGCATGGTGATACAGAAGGAAAAAATCACAATCACTTCTGTTCCTTAGAGCAAATACGCCTTCCAGAATACACATACAGACATTCCAATGAGAATCAGAGAAAGTGAATGACCTACATCGTTGTAAAAGTAGGCAAGAAACCGGTTTTTGAGTTTTGTGATTTCATTTTTTTCCAGTTCTTTAATGTCCTCCTTGGGGTCTGGAAGGAAGGACTTATACCTTTATTTTCAATCCCGAAAGGCAAACAAAAAAAGTTCCAATTGGACTGAAGTGATGTTAAACCTATCCTACTTAACTTTTTGGAATAAATTAAAAACAGGCTTTTTATGGACAAATGACGAAAAATGAATATTTTGAATATCTAATATCTTAAAATTAATGAGCACCCCATAGATTAATTTAAAAAGATACTTTTTGAGCACCTTTAATAGACCTACATGGCAATCATTTATATTAATAAACAGATAAGGGCGACCAGAATTAAATATATGTTGAGAGACGTAGTCTTTTTTTTTGTTTAATTCCTAGAACAAACCCACATCATCGAATCTTAATCCGATATCAGCCTTTTTATATGACAAAATACTTGAATATACAAATTTTTGGCACAATCGATATGTTTGAATCTGGTATCTTCATGCCTCTAAAAAAACTAATAACTCATTAATGCTACCAGATGCGATATTTTCTTCACTTGAAGTACATTAATTGAGCCTATAAATGAGGTTGTAAGATTACAATGATTAGATCTTTTAAAAGAGATGTGTCATTGTGAACTGTCTTGATCAGCCTCAAATCAGAAGATCTTTTCATACTATATATATATATATATATATATATATATATATATATATAAATAGCCTAAATGGTGCCCATAAAACTATTACAATGCAGTTATTCTCCACAACTATGTAAAATAGTTTTTGACAGTATCAAACACTGTAGTTCACTTATACCTCACGATGAACAAGGAAGACGGAACACTCGAAATTATGTATGAAATTTGTCTTGATTAGTTATTTGATCGTTGAGACACTTAGTACTGTTATGTACTTTGTGTTCTTCGAACTTGTAAGGGAATATATATATTTTTTAAATAATGCAGACGTCACGAATGGGACCATCTTTGAACATAGCCTTGGTAAAAGTCTTAATCAATAAGAAAGCAGTTCCATTGTTTTAAATTGCTTTAGTTCATCAAAGGCTCAAAACATAAGCAAATAATAAAGCGTTAAAGTGAAGTAGCGCATGCAAGGAAAAAGTAAACAAAAAAAATTGGCCAAAATTGTGGGTATTTTCTTTAACGTTAGATGTCGCTAGTCCATGAAATTGCGTCACAATCCTATTTAAAACCGGTTTAAAGGGATTAAGTTTGATGATTTGAAATATATCAAATCACTACAACATTGTGCGAGATTCGAAATATAAATAATAAGAGGACTTTGTTATTATTTTCAAAAAGCTCTAGCATCAAAGCGCCCCTTACGGACTAAAGAGGAACTAAAATTTTGG
This sequence comes from Caligus rogercresseyi, assembly GCA_013387185.1. NCBI lineage: Eukaryota > Metazoa > Arthropoda > Copepoda > Siphonostomatoida > Caligidae > Caligus > Caligus rogercresseyi. Next base: position 13,800,086 of record CP045902.1, read on the forward strand.
CCAATTCCTTTGGGGAAAAAGGAAGAATTTTATGTTATGTATGCGCTACTTTACTTTAACGCTTTAGCAAATAACAATTCGGATAGGCTAGCTTCTTGGATTTATGATCAGCTGTTTTTCAAACACAAACAAACCGTGAATCCTTTTTTTATAAAATAAAGTTGTATATGAATATATATCTTTCAGCCTTGCAAATGGCTAGCATTATATTTTGGATCAAAAAGGTCTACACATAGTGTATACGGAAAATAAGTTAACGTGCCTATCTGGACGTAACTCACACAAAATGAATATCAATAATAGTAAAATAATAATAATTAGTGACCGAGCAATGAGTCATAGTCGAATGTGGTGGTGATCCACCACATTTATTTAGCTTGCTTCGCTCACTAATTTCCTTTTTTCATCAAAGCCATCCACATCGAAATTAAAAACCTAAGATCCAAAAATGGATTAAGCGTGTTTTTATGGGTCGGGAGAGGAGAGGGAGGAGGGTTTTTTAGATGGATGCACACGTTTTGCTGCTTTGTTGACAAGTCTATGTGATTTAGGTTTTGCTGCTCCATCGCAGTTTCCTAAGAAATAACTTCCTCTACAGATCCGAGATCGATTTCCTCAGGGGGTTGCTGCTTGGTCGTGCTGATAATGGCCTCAGTGGTGACAGGAGGGAGAGATGGGATCTCACTTGGGAGGGAGGAAGTCTCCTCCTCTAGGATCTCCTCTTCTCTCGCAATGAGGTTTTGAAGGGTTGTTAGCTCGATGGATTCCTGGATTTCCTCCTCAGCATCTGTGGATGATTCAACCTTTGAACTCTCAGTAGAGGGCGGTGCAGAGGTCGTTTCCTTCTCAAGAATGATGGTTTCCTCCTGTGGAGCCTGAGTAGTTTTCATTTTCCTCGGGGGTTTGAGGCTTAGCAGTCGTAGTAGCGATTATTTCCTCAATCTCAATAGCCTCAGTACTGCCACCGCTACTACTGCTAGTCGACTCCATGACCTGTTCCGTTGTGGTCACTGGTGCTTCCTCTGTGCTTGTAGGTTTTTCTTCCTCAACCCCTTCTCTGTCACTGGCACAGCTTCCGGCGCACTCGTGGACGTTATGGCGTTCAAAATATCCTTTTCCATTTTCTCAATGGCCAGTTTTGAAGCCTCATCAATGGGCTTCTCCCCAACAAGTCCCTTCGTCAGAGCGTTCTCCAGGGGACCCTTATAAACTGGTGCAGGCTCAGGTTCATCCGAAGCGATCTTTATGGACTCAATGTCAAGGGTACGACCCTTCTTATAAAAGGATCGTCCTGGGGCAAAACTGGCTGAGCCATGCATGCGGCCTTGACGGCGAATCTGGAAAATAATAAAATACATATATTTATTGGTTGAACTCACTTCTTCACGCTTCAAATGAAGGTCAACTATGATTCCCTTAATTATAAGGTAAATAATATGCACTTGAGGGAGCCAACTTACATTTGCATATCCGCTGTGAATGAGAACATTAGGGGCTTCATCCCCACGAAAGCCATCCTCTTGCGCCAGTGGGAGTGCCACAGAAATGCCCACCAGGGCGGTAACCAATACACTCAACGACTTGAACATAACTAAACAAATATAGATAAATGCACGGTCAAATAAAAATTACAAAAGCAATCTATGCAAAAAAAAGTATATTTATATATATTTGGAGAAAGTTTATTTCTCTACATTGTTTAAGAAATAATAATAATAATAGGCCAACTGACTAGAGGCTATCCTACCTAATATAATGATGAAGAATATGTTTGTATAGATATCCAATTGGTCTCACTACACCACTAGGTCTTTCCTTCTTCCACTAGGGATCCAAGTAGAAAACTGAATGGACTCCGTGGTACTTCATTCGGATTAATTCTTTTTTTTTTCTTCTTTCTTGTCGTGTTCTTTTTTTTCCTTCTTCCTTCTTCTTTCTGCCTAACCAGAATAAAAAAACTGACTTTTTTAGGGTGTTGTTACAGGTTGGCTTGGAAAAAGAAGCACTTTTTATTACAGTATAAGTAGTAGGTATAAATTCGCGCGCCCGGCCATCATTTTACCGTGTAATAAGTATTTACTAGGAAGACCAACCTTGGTTTTCAGTGTCTCTCTTCATATTTCTTGGCAGGGAAACACTTAATGAAATATATATATACTTAATATATGTGTACAGTAACATTCTATAGGTTCCTCCCAAGAGGTTATCTAATGTAACTATGTTAATATATATATATATATATATATATATATATATATATATATATATATTATATATATATATTATATATATATATATATACATAATTTACTTTACTCGTGTAGTGTGCTGGGTTGTAGTTATTATAGAGCGTTGCTCTATGGCATCCTGTGAGCCTCTCAATCCAGGCAAGACTTTTCAGGTAGAATGTACTAATATATAGATATGTAGTAATTGAATTGTTTTTCTTTTATCATGGCTGTCAATGTATGAAGCTCATATATATATATATATATATGACGATAATATTATTGACAGAGACTGAAGTTAAAGTTTGCTGTGGAAAATACGTGAAATTGTTTAGTTGTTTGGAAAAGGAAAATTATCAGCCCCAATGTATTTTATTTAAGAAGACATGAAGAATGTCCTCTATGGGTTTTTTTAAAACATGATATACAATAGAAAAAAGTCCATACCTTATATGATCATATTTTTTCTAATGTGTATTTAAATAACAGTTACAAACCCTATACAATGCTGAACTAAGACTTTTATGTTTGTTTTTAACTCGCATTAGTATCGTTTCTATATTTTTTTTTGGTGAATATATGACTTGTCCAAATAAGATCTGTAGTTTTAATAGATCTTAGATTATTACATTTTTTACACTTTTGTGCCTAGTATTATTATTAAACTCGCATTCTTAAAACACAATCATATTATTCAAACAAATCATGCCAACACAACAGTACTTGACTTTTATGATATCATGGCTATACCAACAACAAAAAATAGACTTGTTTCCGTTTTTACTCTCGAGTCGCTATATTCTATGCCCAAAATAAATACAATATTATATATATTCACAAACTTCAAAGATTATTAAATATTTAAATAACTAAATTATATTCATATTTGTTTTATTCTATAAGGTTCAATGGAGTTACCTACTTTTTGTTTATTTATAGATTTAAATATATTATTTATGTTAACAAGTTGTAACTCAAATATTTATGATTTTTTTAGTTGTTTATATTTTTTAATGGCAGCTGTCGTCAATTGGTCCTTACATTCAACGGAAAGTTACCAAATACAGAATATATAGAATATATATGTTGATCAGTGGATATTAAATCTAAAATTCCTCAATGTAGCTTTTGTGAAAAAGTTAGAGAAATATGTTGCAGGAAACAGGGGAAATTATTTTGTTTAGAGTTTTGTTTACTGAACTACATTTAAATATATTTTGCATTCCTCATATTTGCTAAGGACAAAGCGCACTTTGTATTCATTCAACGTTCACTCTTAACCAGAAAAAAAGCAATTGTTCTGTTGATTTGACACTTTTAAATAAAGAAATTCCCATCAAACATCAAATCGAAGGGGAAGGTCCATCAAAATATGTATAAGGGTTAAAATATTTAGAATTATATTCATGAAGATGTAAAGTCAATAAAAAACCTCATCAAAAATATAAAGATACTTTTTTATGCGGCTGCAGCCAAAATATTTTTATTGGTGTTCTTCATCTATTATTTTGATTATTTTTCCCCGTAAAAAATTTATTTTTGAAATTTCTGGCAGACATCGATCAAACCAATATTAAATCATTAATATGATGTTAGACATTCCATCACTTTTATTATTTAAAACCCTGCATTGAAAGTCTTTATATTTTATTTATAATAACAATAGATTTACATTAATATATGATTTATTCATTTCAGAGGTTATCAGATAACAAACACATAAAATGAACATAATTTTAAACTTTGTTCATTCTATAGTTTTGAAATATAATTCCTTTGTTCTAGGTGGTGGAATAAAATATTTCAACCGTTGCTTTTGATCGACCGCAAATAAGTTTTTGATCTCATAATCTTTAAATTTGATAGAAATGGAGACAAAAATCAAAGCAATCACTTTTTCCTTTAGGCTATATATATATATATATATATATATATATATATATATATATATATACAGATAGATTATAATAAACTTCAGTTTGATGAAAATTAAATATTTTAATAATTTAAACAAATAGGAAAAAAGCTTCACTGGAAACAAAAACTTTAGACTTTACATTATTTTTTTATTGAGGCTTAAATATTTTATGATATTAGATACAACAAAATATAATAAAATATTTAGGGGAAGGAATTATGTGTATAACATCATTAAACATTGTAGTTTAAATTAGTCCTCGCCTGAGTTGCATTTCAAAACATAAAATATATCAACAAAATTCATAAATAATGTTAAAACATCAAAACAATACATATTTAAAACTCAAACACACACAAACGTTAAAACCATAATAAATCATTGAAAAAAATTAAATTCTTTTAAAAGTTTCATAAGATTTAATTTTATTTTTAAAATTGTAAAATACTTCGCCGAATCTTTGTTGTAGCAGTTAAATAAATCCGCCGCATATTGCCACACAGCACCAGAAGTGTTTGGAATCTTCAAAGAGAAGGACGAATAATGAGCAGCAGAAGATATTAGAACGACTCTTATTTCCTCCGGGTCCACAGGATCATTTTTGCAGAGTTTGCTCGCAATGAGTGATTTAGCACCCAATAAAGCACACTCCAGTGCCTTCAAATTCTCGGACGGGGCTTGGCCTTCCATTACTCCAAACAGTACACATGTTTTTACATTCACCTCAATGTTATTATGTCCGTTAACATTTAGAGCTACCAACTTCTTCAAAATCTGAACATGAAGGCAGTCTACAAAGGCATGGATAGTTGAATAATATATCCTTCCGCAGTTTTTGCACGGAGAACTGAAGAATAGCAGGTTGCCCGAGATCTGAAGTTGCGCAGTGATTTTTTATCATCGTGGATGCTAACCAAGGATTGCTCTATTTTTTTATGCCACTCATCAGGAAGGTCTAAAAGAGTAGATTAAAACTTGCAGTTTATTGACTTCGTCGTCATGTTGGCGGTTAAAACACATTTTCATGTGTCAAGGAGAGGATGGCATATGAGCTCTTGCATTTCTGCCTAGAGGAAAACAATATTTACCATGTGAAAAATCAGGAGAGTGTCGTTTACCAATGTCATGTATTGTTAATATGTCACTTTCTAAGGCTAGACTTTCTACCTAGATAACGGGGTTCGCTATGGTTCTTGAAGAAGGCTTTCTTTGATGAATTCTGATGAATTATATCAACGATCGTGTCGGATTTATACATGGTTGTCCCAGACCACAGGACACGATGAGCTGCACTCCATGACATAGACAATGACTTTATGGATTCATTAGATAAAATGGTTCCCATCATACAGAGCTTATAGATATTTTCATTTAAGAATGTTGATATCCATTCAGAAAGTGGCCGAAGAGTGATGTCCATAAATATTTTTTGGTACATTCTTGGAACTATTTTAGATAATAAAGCTATTCCACCCCCCCCCCCCCCCCATATGTTTCCTGGGTCTTTTAAGGCAGGAGAGGTATCTTCGATGAAAGAGGGTTTCCAACCAGGAGTCTTCTACGTTATGGCCTTCTCAGCTGGTAGGGATAATGAGTGAGCTTTGTATAACACTAGTGGAACGATATGTATATTATACAAGTCGATCCACCTAAGTATGTTGAAGTTTCTCCATCGTTTAATTTTGGTGCGTATTGTAGAATCTAATGAAATCCAGTGGACTTTACTTTATTGAATTGTAAGATACTCATAGCAAAGAATCTTACCATCCACCTATCAGTCCGAAGGAGTACCAAGGAAATATCATCTCTGCTCTGGTTCATTTTTCTTACAACATAAGTACGACTAACAAGGATACATTCCAGGGATTGGATCAACGCAAGAGGCCAAACGCCTCACATCAATGCCTTACATTCAAGAAAAGATCGGAAACAGGATTAAACATGTGGAGATATATTCCATCTACGAATTGTATTATGTCTTATTCTCTATGTATTATTCTTCAGTTTAAATTATCTTAAAAGCTTAATAATGTATTTTGACTACTTTTATATGCATGCCTGTATGTTTTGTATTTACAGTCAAATCTGATTTAGCGGCCAACTATCCACAGCGATCTCTCGTCCATAACCGACACTCAAATTGTCCCGTAGAAGAAAAATTACTACTAAAGCCTTGATTTTATAGCGTCCATCTGCATCTATACACAGATCTAGTTATTTTGGGTTCCCTTGAGTGACTCTTATATATATACCATTTTGACTGTATTTTAAATAAAGAATGGAATACTTTTTAAAAAAAGTATTTGTTTTTTTGTGAAAAACATTTATTACGAATATCTTGCAGACATTGAATAAAAAAAAAAATCATTAGCACACAATTAATGTGGAAAATCCATCGTTTTATGGCGTAAAGCTTTATTTTAAAGGGGCACTTACATATTACGTGGGGAGGGGCATTTTTGTGGTTGAGAGGTATTATTGTTTTAAAAATTTAAGTGTTTTTGAACCGTGTTCGTCAATAATAACAATAATAATACTTACTATAGAAATATAAGATGTCCAACTCAAACCACCCTGAAGCAAAATGCTGACTGCCTAATGGTTCCTTTCTTCCTTCCTTCCTACCACCTCAAAATACCTATCCAGGCTCCTGGCATGTATCTAGCCTGCATTATTAATGCTCCTTGTGTGAAGTGAGGGGGAAAATCAATTCTAACTGCCTGGGGACAATATTTTGAAATTGAACATATCTTTTTCGCATAGCTTATGAGGATAAAAAAGGTATAATAGAGGCATGACTTGTTTTTGTTTTTTTGGCAAATGAAGAGATGTTAACTGCATTTAACTTCAATTGAAACGTCTTCATCCAAAGAATGTTGCTTTATCGCCATATAAAGAATTAAGTTCATTTATGTACTCATGTGGTGATCATCCACGTCGAAGTTATGGAAATGATCTCACGAAAATATTCAGGAGATATTTCTATTTTTTGACAAATTCATTTTTTCAAGTACATATAAACAATACCAATGATGATCGTCCGTGTGAAAAAATAACGATTAGGATACAAAAAAGTTAAACGTAAGAATGAAAATGTCATATTGCACCTGGCAGTGGCCAGCCCCGAGTGAAGTGATGAATCTTTGTTACATAATGTCACAACTTTTATATATATTCTCGCTCCATTTCTTTCAACCAATCACGTTTTAAAAAAACTTTTCACCTTTTTCTTAATAATAATTAGAAATGTACATAATATTAAAAAATTAGACATACATATATATATATATATATATTTTGTTATGTTCACGGATTGTCTTGGCTTGGTGCGATTCAGTAATTATGTTATAAAATATTATAGATATAGCAGCTAGTAGAAATAATCTTCGAAAAACACGGATTCTCCTATACTCCCTTCAAGCACAACGACATAATAAGTGATTATAAAGTGTCGTCTTGTTCGGTTTGAAGATTTTCTATGCAATATCTCCGATTGGGAGGTAAATGCAAGGTGCACATACGGATAAACTATCCACAATATAATATAGGTGCTACCCATGGACCCATATAATAATTGGATTCTATACCCAGAAGAAATTATTCAGCTCAATAACTAAAATGGCTGCCCAATTGATGATGAAAGCATTGAGTTGTCTGAAGAGGTATAAAAAAGAAAATCCTACAATAAATAAACAAATATATCGTCACCCTTTGTTATGTTTCGACAAAAGTAATCCCTTACAATGACGTCACCGGGTATACCTTTTGTCAACTGTCCCATTTCATTCCTTAAGATTTCATATTTAGACATTGATTCCTCAGGAAATAATAAGATTCCCTTCCTTTTCATCAAATTTATCATATATATGCACATATATTCGTCTTAAAAGGGGATTAAGATGAAGCCCATCAGTTACTGACTCGGATATTATTGCTCCTTCCTTCTTTTATTGAGTCTCTTCTGAATCCAGTTATTAGTTAGGTCGAAGGTACAACCTCTGTTTATTTAATCTCATTATATACTTTTCATATCCCTTTGAAGAAAAAAAAACAGATATAATTTTATCACGTGATTCAGCAGGCAAATAAAATAACTATATAAAAATTGACCTTCAAAGTCATCTTTGAGGCATTTCTTGCATCAAGGAGTTACATGCATTATCATTATTCTGTCAAGTTCAAGGTCTGTATAACTATAAAGTACTCACAACTGATATATACAGGGTCCGCAAGAAAATTTGACACTCTCTTAAAATAAATAAGGCATGAAATCTTAGTACTTTAATAAAATCGAAAATTTCCGAAAGACTAATGTTTGTGTAGTTGTTGGCTTCAGATTTAATAGAAGTAAGCGCCCTCAGCAGCAACGACCTTCTACTGGCATAGGCGAACCCCATCTGCTTCTTGGGCTTCTGATTGAGCACTATGGTGATTCGTATCTTTAAATCGGCCAGGGTGCTACATGCAGACTCGTCGGTGCCCCTTGAAACTGCGTTAGAAGTCGCTAAGGTTTTTATTCGGGGGAGTTAGGAGGCTAGACGTTCGAGTTGGTATAATCCTGCAAGTTCTCCAAAAGCAGCTTCTAGGTAGTGCGAGAGGTGTTGCACGATGTTGAGTTAAATGCGGAGGATTTTTCATACTTTTTTGTTGATTTATGTATTTATGTTTGTATTGCATTGACCTTTGCCGATGAATAAACTGAAAAAATATTGTTTTTTTATTTAATATAAGGTCTTTATATTATATTAGGATGTTCCATGGAAATAAAAAGAGAGAAATTCCTTGGCTCATAAGCGATTTTTACAATCCACAGCACTACAAGCAGGAATATTTGTGTATAGATCGTTAAGTTTAAATTGTTTATACTTCGAAAAAAAATCTCAAAGATGTTTATTTATAACTCCCTCGATAAATTATGAATGTTTTGAGCCTGACTTTTTTAGTCAGCGCTACACAGACGTTCTTAGACGTAACTTACTTATAAGGCTCCGGGTAAATCATGGTAGAATATTCACCCATCTTGTAGAGGTTTGCAATAACCTAATATGTCTGGTAACAATGCAACGATCCTTCAGGCATTTTTTTCTCGTGATATGAAAAAAAAATCCCAATAAGTATTGCTCTAGGACAAAATCATGGTGGCTAATGTATACAGGTGTTACTATGAAAAAGAAACAATACGACAAACTTAAAAATCAGTGACGTCACCTCATGAAAGGAACAAATTTGAAATGGAATCCGTGATGAAATATTGATATATTTGTGACTCGTAAAAAAAAACTGCGAATTGTTGGATGGGAGCCAAATGTGTTTGTAGTCTGATACTGAACGGAAGTCAGATCCATATCCTTCGATTTGAAACTCATTCCGCTTATGCAAAGTTAAACTTAAAGGCACGTAACTCCTCATCCAACATAATTTTAAGAGTCGAATTCAGACTATTCAGAAGAGTCTTTTTGAAAGGATCCGAGCAAAGAAGAGTGTGTAGTCACCTCTGAAAGAACTATATTGGAATATTAGCCTTCATAAATGCTTTATATGCAGGTGTGGGGGGCAGTACACAAAAATCATATACAGACATTAATAAATGGAGATGAATCTCCAAATGTATCTGGGGGAAAGACATTTATTGACTAAGACTCCCAATGACGATGAAAGACAGCATTCCTAACACTGTTATTCTAATGAATATTTTTTCTTCATATAATGGTCATTTATTTAAAAAATCATACATAACATAATATAACAATAATCAATAAATAAAGCAAGAGGGGTTGAGATTATAAAATCATAAGTAAGCATTTTAGGTACAAATTAACCCTCTGGAGCAAGAACCATCAACTCATTAAAACATCATAATCTAAGTTATATAAAATGGAAGTGAGCAATACGAAAAATCGAAACAAATTTGGTAAATGGTATATAAGAGCATCTTTTATTGCACGGCTCCCTCAATGATTTCATTTGAAGTCCTCTTATATCTTCTAACAATGTGAATATTTTTACCGTAAACACATCTTACAGGTACAAAATAATAAGTAGAAATGTGGACATTTTAGTGTCAATATATATGTATAGGCCGATGAATATCCAGCATGCTAAATTTTAGTCACTTAATTATTAAAATCCTTCGGTACGAATTCCATTTGCATTCATTTAATAAATTGACGTCACTGGTTTTTTAGTTTGGTGGCATTCATTTAATTAATTGACGTCACTGTTTTTTTAGCTTGGTGATTTTTTTTTTTTACTGCAACAACTATATCTAGTCACCTTGGACGATATATTCGATTGCTCATAAGTTAAAGACGTCTCAGTTATATTTGGTCGGGCTAGCTGACTGAAAAGATGGGGTTCTTTGTCTATGGACTCTTTGGGGCCAGGGCTATCTGCATAGTACCTACAATAAGTGATATAAAACGAATGCTTCAAGCTGAGGTAGTTGATGAGTTTGATAGAACTTCCACTAAAGCCTCCTTAAAATATTAGGGGTCCAGAAACCTGAATGAATATCTACAGCCCTAACTACTTTCATCCAATGGTTTCTATCAAAATGAATAGTAGATTATGTATATTGTAAAATCCTCGTGGATTTTAATTTATATATCCGATAATAATATGTTGGATCATCCATACTATGTAAAGACATGAAACAGGACGTATTTACTTGTGTGTGTGTGTATAGACCATAGGCCTTGGCATAGATGCCATTATGAATTCAAGATTGACCTGAGATTATGATGGGGGAGGTGATTCAAGAAGAATCAATAATGTAATTGGCCTAAGATCAGAGGGTTCTTCATTAGATCATCCAAGAGAGAGGACTTACGTCATTGATCAAGGTTAGACAAGGATATTAATGTACATGTATAGTTAAGGCTGGTGAGGGAGAAGTCCAGACAGAGATAAATAAACAGAGCTGCGACTTCCGAATGTAAATCGGTATTTAGAACTGGAAGCGTCGTTACCTGGTGTGAAATAAATAAACAACTCCGGAACTGAAAGCGCATTTAATATCGGACAACGGTTAACAAAAGAAAGTTAAGGAAATACTTTGCTATCTATTGCCTTCCATTTCCCTCAAAATCGAGTGCATATAGGATTTATATAAAAATAACTATATTCAATTTCAATAACCTCTAAAAAAACAATAATAAATATTGTACTTAATTGTCTTAAGTTATAAATTGTCCGATACTAAATGCATACGACAGAGCAGATACATAAATAAATTTTTCTTTCTTCTTATCTACCGCAACGATCGGTATTTGGTATATATAATAAAATCTACCGAATACCGAATCGGCGCTACCGAATCCCAGCTCTGTATATAAACATATACATAATTAAGTAAATATAACACTGAGTGATCTTTATCTCGACCGCTATTAGAAGAAAGAAAAGGAGGGGCAATTATATAAAAGTGCAGTTGACAATATGAAATACGACATCAATTCATTGACATTTTTGAGATAGTTTTTTTAGTCAAAAATATAGATTTTCGCCGTTTTAATTGTAAGGATCACCGAGTCAACTCATAGCTGGATACTCAACAGCGAAGAAAAAATCAATTCACTAAAAGAGTCCTTTAAAATGACTAAAATGGCTACCCTCTTTGATGATGAAAACAACTTAATTATCTTGAGAGTAAATGAAAAAAGGAAATCCTACAATAAATATGAAGATATATGTCGTCACCCTATCTTAGGTCCTGAATAAATAGTCCCTTAAAATGACGCCACTGTGACTATCTTTGTCATTTATCCCTTTAACTACTTTCTTAAGTCTTAAGAAATATTTGATATTTATAATTCCTCGGCTTCAGGAATTATCAATGTTTAATAATATATATTTTTGTCCTAAAAGGGAATTAAAATGGCTTCACTCAGCTGTTGAGTCGGACATTTCTCTTCCTTTCTTTTATGTAGCCACTTGTTCATTCAGTTGTTCAGTTATAGGTCGATGGTGAGGACTTGTTGATCGTCCATGACGGGTAAACAATGACAAGGAATCCGGACTTGCTTTATTTCATTAATAAGGAAATGGGATCCAAGCGAGTCTTGGATCTTAAACTGTAAAAAAACAATCCCAAATAAACACCATTGCCTCCTCCCTGGCTCATGATAATTGACGGGAAAATATGCTCTGAATGAACGTTCACACACACAAGACCATGATCACAATGTTCGAGCTCCTACAAATCCACACTTTCAATCAATCACATTAAAGAGTGGAGTCCTAGTCTGGTATCTTTAAATATAATAGAGATTAATGAATTACCTTATGTCTATTTCATCTGGATTATTTTATGAAAATATGTATATAACAATAAATAATTGTTAATATTATTTTGAGAATTTGATATAAAACAACAGACACCCCATAAATATGACAAATCTTTAATTTGTCGATAATTTGAACGTATATAAAGCCTACTTTTCTGAAACCCACTTATATGATCAAAAAGACACTTAAATACTTTTAAAATAGTGAAAATAATAATAACTTTATATCTTCCAGCTTAAGGAACGCCATGTTATATTTGAATATTCAAAAAGATTGTTTTCTTGTGTGTTTGAGAGTAGGATCCGAGATTACGAATTGAAGTCGAGTCTTGAATCCAAGGTGGAATCGAATTAACGATCTTAGTTCATTCTCTAGAACACACAAGCATTTCAACCATGTTGTTGTTGTCTCATTCTACTTCGGAAAACCAAACAGGTAACCAATGTTACAAATAATATCTGTTATACTTAAAAATATACATACATATGTAAAAAAGTAAACTACACGAAAAATTAACTAAAAATGTAAAAAGTATCAATTATTTTATGCTGATCAGTTAAGTATTAAAACTAAAGTAAGATAAAATAAAGTACCAGGCGACTACATTTAAACACTGTAAAATTATGCGCAATGGATACGCGTCTTTACCCTTCAATGTGAAAGGCACAGGTTCCTTTAAGTCATTTGAATGCTATATAATATCCACACAGATCTAACTCAATCGAACCATATAGCACAAAAAAAAATATAAAGACAGTTGGGCACCAGACCTCACATATAAATAAAGCTTATATTTAAAACGTGCGCACCGTCCAGGGCTGTAGCTAAGCAGCAAGTTCTTATTTTCAGGTACCTCAATTTAAAAAGTAGAACCAAGGATTGAGTTGTCTTCCAAGACAGGACTTGGAGGTGGTTCTTATTAGACTACGGTCAAGTATCCCAAAAACATGTCACGACCCAAATTTCACACACGTTTGAGGCGTAGGAAGTGAGGAGCTCGAAGGGAAAAAACAGATATGCGCTTGTTAAGGATATTATAGCCCTGAAGTTTGACCTAGATCGTATGTAGACTGTGTAAAAAAGAACTGTCATTTTGCATGTATGTTTTGTTTGTTTTTTCAGAATATAATCATGTGTTCGGATGAGAGAATAGGAGGCCCTTGACTTGTTTTCCTCATTTAATAGTACATCTTCAAGACAGTAATTTATAAATGGTAGACGTTTTTATGCAAGGACTAAAAGACATCTCCAAGTGGTTAATGATGTACAATTGTTAGAGATAGAGAAAGATGGTGCTTTCTGAGCAACGTGATTGGTAGAAAAAAGGAGAAGGAATAATGAAAAAAGAGGTTGGCATAGTGATACAAATAATAACGTCACTCCTTGAGGTTTGCATACCAATTCAAAGAGAAGAAATTCATACTTAAAAATACTATTTATATATTGAGCCTCCATCCATGTCTTTGCGAATCCTTTAAAGGTACTCCTCTCATTCCACTCATTAATATAAATCGAATAAAGCAACTGCTCATAATCAATAATAAAAGAATGTTTATTATGTTTGCTCAGATATGCCGATAAAATGAATCATGGTTCTAACTATCGGCATTTAAAAACATTGTTATCCTTCATAAGAACTTGTTTTTTTGGTAGGTTGCGAGAACAACCCTTTTTCTGCTCCCTGACAATGGTGAATCCAATACAAACACAATTGAAGGATTATTAGCTAGAACAGATTATATGTAAAAACTTTTTAGATTGAAATTTCCCCCCAACTTTTTTAACTCCATCGATCGGATCATTGTTATGGTGATTGCATCTATTTATCATGATATCAGAGATGACGTAGTTACTGAAGGATTTTCTACTTGTCTAATGTTGTAGTATTTTAAATTTGTGCGTCAGTCTCAATGTATTTCCACTCGATGAAACCGCATGAGAATCCCTTGTGCAATAACATTTTGTTCAATCAAGAGAAAACAACTATACATATAAGCAATCTCTTCAATCTTCGATCTTACAGGTAATATTCCTGGCAGCTCCGGCGAGACATGAACTTCAGATTTATTTTAGAAGCTGAATTATGAGCTTCTAAGAAAGAAAACAATATTTTATGCATTGATAATAATAGTAAATCCTTGAACTAGGTTTTCATGATCTTAAAATGTCGACATGTTGTGCAAAATGCCAGAGGCGACAGAAATAGATGCGTGTAACTAATTCTATATAAATGGAGCCTTAAAATTAAACAAAAAATGATTTTCATGGATTATAATTAGTATTTTAATCATTATTATTTTGGACTATAAGAGTAATAATATAAGAGCCACAAAATGTTTAAAATTCTTGTCAAGGTGAATATGTACATCAAGGAATTATCAATAAAGTTTTTAGCCTTCAACTTTTTGATGATGTCACAAATAATGTAATTGGATTTCTTAGTTAATTTAGCTTTGTGTTGCTCACCTTCTGTGGTTTTCCAATACGTGATTGAATAGAAAAATGGTATAAATATTGTGCTGTATTTATACATACGAGATTACGTGGTCAATGAAAATAGAATAGAGTATATCTGTATATGATGTAATACTACATATCAAGCTAAAATATGGGCCGACTGATAAACAAATGCAATATCATAGCAATTTTATTTGGTCACCTCATCTACTATTTATCATGTACAAAGTGTGAGTCAGCCAGAAATATAAGACCATAAATTATGAACCTGAATAATATCGTCTATAAAAGAGTTCACAACATAACATAATAAATTTATGAATTGATTAGATGACTAAATCTTAAATATCGTGAAAGCTTCATCGAAGTGAATAAACAATGCGTGATAAGGAAATGTCTCTTTTGAGCTCTTGGAAAATTATCGCACATTGGCTGGCAAGCTTGTAAATAATTCGTTTGTAAGGAGGATATACGACCCATTTTGATAGAAACCACTCCGCGTTACTTCGCTCAATAATAAAGAGACCAAATTCGAAAAACGACTCAGGAATGATACAGGACAATTAGTTCGTTGCTATCCCTTCTGTTCGGCAAACACATGAATTTTTATAACGTTTTATTTCATGAAATATTCCCAAAAAATGTCCTAGTTTTCATTTTATTCTTAAACGGTATGCGGAGTTATCCTGAACTGTCTTTGGTCTGGGAAGTAAATTAATATCTAAATTATATTCTTTGTATGTATTTTATATGTAGAATTTTTATTGTAGATTTGTTGTTTTGTTGTTTCTGTCTTTTTCAGCATGTCTTTTTACAAAATTTATTTTCTGCTTTTCAAGTTTTGTCAAGGGATCTCATTTAAATAAAATGTTTAATTATTAATTTATAGGTTTGTAGTTTCTTTATATCAATTATTTTATTATAAAATAAAAAATCCCGCCCGAAATATCCAGGGAGAGTCAAAAGTAGGTTAGCTTTATATTTAGAGATATATCTTTCTCTTTGTCAAATACATATGAACACAAAACTACCTTGTTTTTTATAAATGTAAATATCAGAACTTACATCAAGCAGAAAAAATGTACCGCCGGACTTAGTAGATGTAAGCAAGTTGTATTTAATGGTATCGTATAAGTATAAATGTTTACGGTAAGGGGGAGGGGGACGTGCAAATGTGAATCATCATCAAAAAGTTATAT
Source organism: Caligus rogercresseyi (assembly GCA_013387185.1). NCBI lineage: Eukaryota > Metazoa > Arthropoda > Copepoda > Siphonostomatoida > Caligidae > Caligus > Caligus rogercresseyi. The sequence continues at coordinate 13,816,174 of CP045902.1, forward strand.
ATATATATATCAGGCTTGTGGGTTATTGTTCAAAAGTGCTATTCGTTCATCGTTCAAAAAATCGTTCACGAACGATGAACGAATTCGAAAAAGTGAACGATGAACGACAAAAAATTAACTTTTAATCGTTCATCGTTCAGTTTAATAACTATGATATATAAACATACAAGTTTATTCATGTAGAATAAATTCTCACGTATTCCCGTTTAATCTTGTTCACGTTGAGATCAGTTTTTTTTGCTAAGCAGATGTGGCATCAAGAGTATGATTGCAGTCGTAGAGATACTACCATATAGTAGAGTGACTACTTCCCTGCTAGCTTGCCTGAGAGCGCGCGAGCATTTGGTCTTTTTCTGCCTGAATTCAAAATACGTCTTTTCAATTCAGAGAAAATAGAAAAAGGGCGAAATATTTGCTGGAAGAGGTAAATTCCATGGACGATGGGTTGGATTCGCCTGAAATTGAATGGTCAAAAGGTAATAGTTCATTTTTTTGTTCGGAACCATCATCCGAAGATACACCTGATGATGAGGTTAATAGGTTTTAGCTGACAGGTCACGAAATTGGAAACTGTTTTGGCCTATAAAAAATAACGAACGTTTTAAAAAAATTTAATACCATTACTCCAACCTCAGCACCGGCTGAACGACTATTCAGCCGGGTAAATTAATTTTAAGAGACAATAGGATGAAAATGTCTGACCAACATTTCGAAGAACAACTTTTACTCTGTGTTAATAATAAAGTTTAATTTTGTATAATATTTATGTAAATATGGCATATTTTAAATATATAGTAGTGTATATTTGTAGTAAAATATATGATGAATATTGATATATTTATTAAACTTGTGTTTTATTATTGTTTCTTTTTTGTCAACAGACTATGATCATTCGCGGTATATCCTTGACAAGACTGCATAATTTAATATTGACACCTTACATAACAACGCAGTCGTAAGTAAAATAAAAGTGGAATACAGAGACAAAATAAACGTCCCTTATATATATATATATATATATATATATAATATATATATATATAGTATATATAAGGTATATATATATAAACACACATATATATATAAACACACATATATATATATATTTTTGTATAATTTTTAAAGTGAACGATTAAAAGTGAACGATATGAAAGTGAACGATTTAATGAACAGAACGATGTCAAAAAATTGAACGATTGAAGTGAACTAAACGATTTAAAAAAGTGAACGACCACAAGCCTGATATATTATATATATATATATATATATTATATATTGGGTGGGGGGGTGAAGTTTATTTCCAGAATTCAATCAACTCAAAAATTATATAAAGATTCGCATAAAAATATACCGATTAACATAAAATCATACAATCGAACGAGGTTTTTTGGTATTTTTAGAAGCAGAAAAAATAGTACTTATCTAAACTTTGATATGTCTTATTACCTCCGCCGAAGGAGGTATTGTTTTCACTGGCGTTGGTTGTTGGTTGAGTTGTTTGTTTGTCAGCAGGATAACTCAAAAAGTGCGGAACGGATTCGGATGAAACGTTGTGGAGGTGTTGGAAATGCCAACAAGAACAAGTGATTAAATTTTGGCATCTCTGAGTGCTTCTATAAGATGCAAAATGAGCTAAATACTAATAAATATTTCAAGTTAGCCTACTCTGCCAATAGATGTCGCTGTGATGTGCTCTCAAAGAGGAGAGCACAGCACAGCGACATCTATTGGCAAATGACAAAAAGAACAAGTGATTCATTTGGTGTGTATCGGCGGAGGTTTGCACTCTCTGAGTCCTTTAGTTGTAGTTATATCTTTTGGCAGGTAGTTTAATTTTAAACTTAATGTTTATACACAATTCTACCACCGTTTTTTACTTGTATGCCCAGTTACAATAATAAAGACCTTAATTAAGCGATAGCTTAGTATGTTAAGACGTGTTCAACTATCAATGTTGGGGAGTGCAGGTTCGAATCACGAGAAGGGATGGTCATATTAGGTTTACCTCATTGATAAGATCTTATGTTCGATAGACTATTTTTAATGCTTATTTATATCTATCAGATGCATTCTATCGAACCAAAAAGGCAAAAAGGGAGTGCGTTAAGGCGTGTTCACAACTCTCAATGGTGGGGGCGCAGGTTCGAATCCGAGAGGGGATGGCAATTTTGGTCTATCTCATTGTTAAGATCCTATGTTCCATAGACAAAATTTTAATGATATAATGCTTATTTATATCAGATGCAATTGTATCGAACATATAGGAAAAAAAAACTAAAATGTTCATATATATATTTTCGAAATTGCCCTGAATAGTTTAGTCTGTTTCTGTATATAATTTTTTTGCCTATATGGTTCGATAGAATTGAATCCGATAGGATATAAATAAGCATTATAGCATTAAAATTAGTCTATCGAACCTAGGATCTTATCAATGAGGTAGACCAAAAATGGCCATCCCCTCTCGGGATTCGAACCTGCGCCCCAAAATTGAGAGTTGAACACGCCTTAACACACACGGCTATCGAGCTCCCTTAAGTGTGTATAGTTTTAGTGTATTTTATTTTTACAATGTATAAAATTTTCACAGTTAACTGAATATAATGTTTTATAACCAATAAAAAAATTATAATCATAGATAAAATGATCGACCTAACGAAATGCCGAATATCATACGGTAATTTTGCTTTGGTAATAATATATTTATGGTAAAAGATAGTAGATATTATATTTGTACCTTCTACTTGGTTGCTGCGTGTGATAATATGAGCGATATATTGTAATTGTTTACTGACGTCATTGTTTTTATTTTAAGCATTAATATATTTCTAGAAAATGGATTACTCATCATCCTCAAAGTTGTATATCAATTATGCTATCACAATACTTTTATAGCTATCGTTTAATCATATTCCAATAACCGTATGTAGTTTTTAATGTTATTTTTTGTCTTTTATTAAGCAAAATAAAATGTCACTTTATGTTAATTGCAAGTTGGCAAAAAGTTATTTCACAAAACACTTAGGGATCTTTTCTATGAGAAAAGGAAACAAAACATTATTTTTATTGGTATTATCATGATTGTTTGGTTCCTTCCAAATGCAATTAAATTGTGTGGAAAAATATTTGGTTTCATGAATAGTGAAAGACCTGATGCCATTACCCTACATTGGAATGTCTATTCAAACACTGCTCATCTTACATATGTCATCTATCTTAAATTATAAAATTTATTTCCGACAAGCATTATATTTTAAAATAAAGTCAATTTTTCAATCCTAAAGAATATTTTTTAGAGTGGAAAAGATTTACCAAATATTTAATTTTATCATTAGAAGTTCATTTTTGAAGCCTATCATGCTCACTTGAACACAAATTCCTTCATAAAGGGTAGTTTACACATATACAAATATATATCAATGTACCATATTTTTTATAAAGAAAAATTGTGAGTTGAATGCTTTTAAATAGTATTTTTTTTCATTTTCTCGTACAAAAAACATATGTGATGTTTAAATAAATTAAAGTATATAATATGATGCTCAAATAAATTATTGTATTTTTATTAGATATTGATAATTGATATTGTTAATTAATGTTATGGGTGTTTTTGTCGATTTTTTTTTAACCTTCAGATTATACAAGCATGAAAGGTTTTGAACTAACTATTGTTGTTAATGCATGATAATTAGGACTCAAAGGCCTAAAAACTGATATTAAATTATTATCTGGGGCTTTTAATTTTTGAATAATATTTTCAATTTAGTATTTTTCATAACTGCTCTGGTATTATATATAGTATATATATATGATACTTATATATATATATATATATATATATATATATATATATATACTATGATATGACAACACATCCATAGAGGACAACATCTACGTGGCCTAGCTCGCCGGACTGCAGCCCGTTGGACTACTACGTGTGGGGCGTCTTGGAGAGAGAACCCAACAAGTGCGAACAAAACAGGGTTCTCTCGCTGAAGGTCTCCATTGTGGAGGCAGTTGCAAGCATGAACAGGGAGCACCTTGTCAACGCCTGCACGAGGTTTCGGTCCAGGCTGGAAGCGGTCATCGAGGCTGACGGGAATAAAAGTCAAGAATGGATCCCTTGAACAACTTTTGGGAAAATAATTATTGCCAACTTGTTTTGTTAATAAAATATAAGAAGATATATCTTGACTACTTTTTCCCCCCATTTTAACTCAGCGTCCTGTGTATATATATATATATATATATATATATATAAACATCATGAAAACAGTGTTACCAAACAACGACAGAAATTTAATGGTGAGTCTACGAGAACAACCTTTTTCCTATTCCAAAGAATCCATAACAACCATGAAAAGCCAAAGAACACAAACAAAAAAAAACAATTGCGACTCTTAAGTGGAAACGGGCAGGGGGTACTCGAAAGTAAATTAACCTTTTTAATATATTCCGTAGACTATTCATTTACACATACACATAACAACAAAGAAATGGGTTTGAGCCCCTTCATGTTGCAAGAGCAGCAAACATTATCTTCACCCCCAAATAGGGCATCCCTTACCGCACACACACGCACAACCAAGTATTTTCATTTTTTTAAATACTTCAACGTGAGGTGTTGTGAAAGAAAATTCCAAGATATTCTCTGTTGTTATTGTAACTAGCCTTGGTTTAATCAGGGGGTAGTATTTCTGTGTTCCTTCATTTTACTTACTGGTTAGATCCTTAGATCTAAAGAAAGGGGTTTGTTACTTCAGCGATGCAATAACATACAAAAGGTGGTTTAATGAATCCTGACTACCTATGCACAACAACAAATGGTTTCATGGGACAAAGAAGACGAATTAGTATATGTTTGTAATCCTCTAAACATTACGTATAATAATATTATCAAAATTAAGAGGCTTAAATTATTTAAAGGTCGTACTTTCACACTCATACATTATTGTATACTTTTTAGAATGGTGTTAAATTATTTCAACCAAGTGGTTTATTCAGGAATTTTTTGATTTTTTTGGTCTATTCGATTGAATTGCATATTGTATATATATATATATATATATCAGACTTATTGATTTATCGTTCATTTGTTGTCGTTCAGGAACGATGAACGATAAGGAATTTTCCTTATTGTTCGTCGTTCCTTTTTGGCGCCAAAAAGGCACAAAATCATTTTCCTTTCTAATAAAAAACGTTGTCAACTTTTTTTCACAATGACGAACCATGAACGACGAACGATAATTTTTCGTGAACGTCAACATATATTCGCATATATATTAATTTTTTATAAATTATATATATATAAATATATATATATCATATTTAGCATTAGAAATTAAAAATAACTATGAAGGGCTGTTTTTATCTTAAAAAGACACACCTTAAGGTTATTACATGTATAGCATTAATATAAAGAATATGTTTAGGACAGATAGTTGGGCTATAATATATGGATCGATATCTATAGAAATTAATCGTTGCATAGATAATTTAAAAAATCAGTCCACGTGAATAATTTCTTAACATATATAATGGCTGCCCCATTTGGTGATTAAAGAATGAAGAGGTCTTGGGAATTGAAAGATGGGAATCCAACAATAAGTATTTTGTGATGTCATAAATAAATTATGCTATGCTTCAACTATAATTAGTGCCTTCAAATTGGTCCCAAGAGCCTTAACTATGTCATTTTATCCAAATTTTATTTCCCTTAAAAAAGGTATTTAGGCTTTGATTGGATAATAATAATAATTTATTGTCTTCTTGTTTCATCAGATGTTGCTGAATGGGACAAGGAACTCTTTCCCCCTTTATTTAATCTATTGTGCTCTTTATTTAGTTAGGCTGATGATTTAAACCTTATTGAAAGAGTATGAAATAGAAGGTCCAGAATCGTCACGAAGAAAAACTATTTAGCGTCTGTAATCACCTATGCTTTTACAAATGTCAATTAACGGAAGGTGGCATATTGTAAAAATATCAATCAGTAGGGTGGATATAATAGCTAATATGGGCACAAACTTTTAGAATATATTGAGTACATACTACATAAATATACATATTAAATCATGCGGAAGTCAAGAAATCACCAAAAGCTTATTGTTTGTAGTGAGACGACAATTCTTCTGAATTCCCTCAAAATATTTCGACTCTGAATCAAACTAGGACCCCATCTTATGACTAAAAGATGTGGTGCTCATATAACATCCCTTAAACAATCTTATAACAAAATATATATTCCTATCTTGGGGCCCATTACTAGTTGTCAAACTTTGAAGTAATCAAAAGGAAAAAATAATGGGTTTTTTTAGAGATACTATATGTTTAGGGATGAGGATGAGTTATTCTTTAAAACGTGATTGTCTGAAAGAAAAGGAGAGTTAACCATAGTAAAAAGCAGTTGTCATTATGTTATACACCAAGGTCTGTTTTATAACAATACAAATATAAGCATGTAATCCCAGCAGTTTACTACTCAATGACGTCACTGGGAAAGGAATTGATTTTAACAACATAAAATAATAGAGAAGAAATTCACGCTAAATTATCACTTCTCATGGGCAAAGGATTCTGAAATGACAGGGATTGAAGGGGGCCAGGATAACTGACAATTGGGTGTGAATTTCCTCTTTCTCTTATAATGTACTTTATAAAGAGAATATTTTTTATTTTGTTCGTTCATATTCAACATGAAGTAATGAATCATTTCCTCTATCTTAGAAACAAAAAGAAAAGCAGTGTTTCCTCATAAATAAAGTAAATTTTTTGTTAATTATTGAGTTGTCGGCCATTTTGATGTCCCTAATTATGGTCCTCTCTTGATATGATGTGAACATATATATGTACATTAAATGGAGGACATTGGAGTAGTATATGAACATGTTCATAACAGGGGACAAGCAAGGTAATATGAGTTTATGAATATTTTTCTCTTATTTACATATTAAATCCGAGTTACTTTGGACTATTATTATAGAAAGAAGAAAGAGGAGGAGTGCGGGTCTTATTATATAAGTAATTATTATTATTATTCAACATGTCAAAGAATTCCTTCAGATATTCGAAGGCTACAGAGCAAGTGTGTCCTTGGAAGTTAAACAGAACATATATGTACCCTCAAAACAAAAGTCATGATGCATACAAGTAAAGAAGGAAAAAAATGAAATATATAATTATAATTAATAATGACAATAATGATTAGGAAAAGGAAAAAAGGAAAACTCATAGAGATATAGAGAGCTTATACCCTCACATTAGCAGAGAAGCATCATTCAGCTGTATTCAGGACACAATAACGACGTATTTCTCTTCCCTCTAATAGCAGAGAAACATCGTCGTTCAGCTGTATTCGGGACACAAAAACGACGTATTTCTCTGAAGGATCCAATAAGTTCGCTATGTTTTTATATTTATAAAAGTTCGATAGGTTCGATAGACTAATTATAATGCTATAATGCTTATTTATATACCGTCGGATGCAATTAGGTCGAACCATATAGGCAAAAAAAAGTCATTTAGTGGAAAAATCAGTTTATTGTTCAAAGTATCAAGGATATTTAGTCAAACATCATTCAGCTGTATTCAGGACACAATAACGACGTATTTCTCTTCCCTCCAATAGCAGAGAAACATTGTCGTTCAGCTTTATTCGGGACACAATAACGACGTATTTTTCTGAAGGATCCAATAAGCTCGTTATGCTTTTATATCTCTAAGGAAAACTAAGCAATACAACCTTCAGTTGGGCACACTGATTTCAAGGGTATTTAGTCATGCTGAAGTAATAAGGCGTACATACGAAGCTCTACTGAGAACGATAAGTGTATCAAACTGGTGGTTACACAATAAACTACATATTTTAAGAAACCGAACTGATTGTTTTTTATAAATTTAGCTTTATTGGCAATATCCCGCATTATAAATATTGATTACCTCCGCCGAAGAAGGTATTGTTTTCACTGGCGTTGGTTTGTTGGTTAGTTGGTTTGTTTGTTTGTTTGTCAGCAGGATAACTCAAAAAGTGCGGAACGGATTCGGATGAAACTTTGTGGAGGTGTTGAAAAATGCCAAAAGGAACATGTGATTAAATTTTGGCATCTTTGAGTGTTTCTTTAAGATGCAAAATGAGCTAAATACTAATAAATATTTCAAGTTAGCCTACTCTGCCAATGGATGTCGCTGTGCTGTGCTCTCAAAGAGGAGAGCACAGCACAGCGACATCTATTGGCAAATGACAAAAAGACCAAGTGATTCATTTGGTGGGGATCGGCGGAGGTTTGCACTCTCTGGGTCCTCTAGTTATTATTATTTTGCCTATTTGGTTCGATAGAATTGCATCCGATTGGATATAAATAAGCATGATAGCGTGTAAATTAGTCGGTCGAACATAGGATTTTATTAATGAGGAATATTTTTCAAAAATCTTTAAATAATTACAAATACTTTTTTTTTTGGCCTGAAAAGGCTGCTCACGCAGCAGGTATTTCAGGGATCTACATAAAAGAGTTATCTTTTATTTCCTTTAAAGTATGGTTTTGTTGCTTTAACATGAGTGAATACAGATACGTCGTTTCGGCGTGAAAAAAATAATAATCCTTGATTTTTGACCTATATAGAACTCATCATCTATTTAATGTTTTCACTGTAATAAAAAAAGTGAAATATCAACATGATACATTTTTTTAAATGGTTAAGATGTTTATTTATTAGCTAAAATCCATATAGTGTAACAATATACGAATACACTATAAAGTAGGAGATTCAAAAAACACAATCTGAAGACAGGTACGTTAAAAACAAAATATAAATGAACATTATAATTCAAAATTACTGTCTAAAGATAAAACCATAATATAAAATGAAAGACGTTGATGTCGTCTTATTGTCGATTTGATGAGTTTGAGGTATTCGAAAGAATTTGAAGGAATAAACTTTATCAAATCTCCAGCCCATGTCCATGACGTCGCAGATGAATTGTGAATTTTTATTGAGAGGGCTGAATAACGAGGGGCTGTCCCAATCATAATTGCTCTAAGGTATTCGATTCTAATATAAGAGTTATTGTCAGTCTCTTCGTAATTAATGATTTCATGTTTTGCAAATTCAACAGCTTTTTGATGAGGAGAGATCTTCCTTCTTCTTTTGAATGCTCCAAAAAGAATTGTAGCTCTAATGACGTTCGAATTTAAGTCCACATTACTACAAAAGTTTAGATGAGTAAAGTGCTTGATCGTCTTCAGTAGAGGACAATCCACGAAAGCATGCAATGTATTATTAAATAGAAAACCGCAGTTATTGCTAGGATAATTAAATTTGATGAGGTCTGCTGAGATTTGGAATTGAGCCGTGAATTTGGACCCGTCAGCGATATCACAGGTTGAATTTTAAAAAAAAATTCCCATGAAGGAGGAAGACTTAAAAGATTTTAAAACTTTCCCACTATTATGCGTACTTCATTCAATGTTTTCTTGTCAAAAATTAGTTTTGAAAACCACGGAATAGAAGGGCATAAGGTTTTTACAGATCTCTGAAGTGGAAACCGAAACCTTCCTCCGCCAAAAGTGGAATCCGATCTCAGGTCATGAAAAGTAAAAATGTCATTCAACATAGCGGTTTCTTCTAAACGAGAAGGGTCGCCAAATCTATTAATAAAAGGCTTGACATTTCTGTTTTGGTGCATTATGTCTACCGAGGTGTCAGAGTGGTAGACAGGTTTGCCTTTCCATAAAATTATTTGCAAGAAGAGGAGAGAATTCTTCAAGTCTTTGATTTGTTAAAAGCGTACCCATATGCAACCAAGTATAGTATTTGGTATACGTATAAACAAGTCGCCATTCTTTATTTGTATGAGCACCCAAATCCTATATTATTTTTCTATAGCCCTTTGGAAGTATAGAAGCGAGTAGCCATAATCCACCACCAATCCAATTGTAGAATCAGCCAAGGAGGGAATTGAAGTTGCTTTATACAGAACAAGAGGAATTATACGACTATTACCTATAAAGATCGATGCGTTTTTGTAAAGAAAAACTGCGCGATTGTTGCATCTGTATATAAATCATTACATTCAACTTTGTCCAGTCATTTTGCGATGATCCTTCTTTCATCCATTCTATCCCAAGAACAATAACTGATTTAACAACTTTACATCCCCAATAGCAATATGCTGTTCGGGAGACCAGGATCCCAAGGGTAATATGGATGTTTTAGCATGGTTTATGGTTAGGCCTGATTTAATAGAGAACTTTTTAAAGCGGACATTAAAACATTGATTCGACTAATAAGTTGACTTTCAGAAGTAGCTTGGACCATTAACGTGATATCACCTGCGTAGAGATCTATTAGATGTTTTCCTTCATTGAATGAGATTCCAAACCTATTATAATTTCTTGTTAGGGTTCGTATAAGTTCATCTATTGCAGCGATGAAACGAAGAGGGCCTACAGGACACCCCTGTCTGCAACTTTTCTTGAGTAAAATTGGTGTGCTGTATTTGCCATCCAAACAGATAATCGAAGAGCCGTTAACTAACAGAGCTCTTATAGGGTTAAAATAACGTTAAGGTAAAAGTCTTTTTATCGATTTTAAAATGTGATTATGATGAACCGAATCGAAAGCCTTACTGAAATCAGCAGCTATCAATGCACCAAATTTATTAATTTTGTGAAGTGAATCTATAGCTGCATTAATGTTTCGTGATATATCCGTTATTTTCCTCTTTTTGAGGAAACCCTTCTGTTCATCCTTTATGTTTATATTTAAATTTGGCTCAATTTATTGGCTAAAACACCCAATAAAATTATATGAGCTTCTTTAAAACAGTGATAGGCCTCCAATGATTAAAATCTGTCCCATCTCCTTTCTTCGGAATAAGCGCAATTCTTCCTTTAGAGATAGAGCGCGGCATTGTTCCCTGTTTTTTCCATTTTTTCACCAATAGCAAACAGATAAGGAGCCATTTCCTTAGGAAGAAGAGAGAATGTAAGCCTTCCAAATCCATCGGGACCCGATGATTTTTTATCCTTGAAGTCATAGTGTATATTTTTTTCAATATTCTGAAGAGTAAATACACCCGATATTGATCGGTTTTTTTTAGGGAGATTTGATCTTTGTCAGCCTAAAATATCAGAAAATCTCCTATAAAAATAGTCTAATATTTCGGAAGATTGGGAGATATTTTTATTATCAATAACTAATTTTTTTATGATTGAGGCAGAACCATTATTCCTTTGAGGTAAACAATTTATCGTCAGAACAGGGTTTGATTCATATTCCTTCTTCTTTTGCATTTCTGTTTCTGCAATGTCAAAGACTCTATAAGAATTTAAAATGTCCATGGAGTATTGTTTATTAAAAATAGACGAGTTATTCAAAAGACTTTCTATATCCTCCTGAAGTTTTGAAGATTTTCTTTTGGATTGAATAAACTTCTTGACTGTACTAGTAACAGTTTGGGTGAGTAGTGAGTATGCATTTTTATACGTGATCCAACTCATATTTCTTGAAAAGTTATAACTTAATTTATTCTTAAATTCATTCTGATCATATATCCATTTTGGAACCCTAAATTGGGATGTTTTAGGCAGATAGTGTAAGGTAATATCAATGATCTTATGGTCAGAAGATGGTTCTGGTCTATAAGAAGTGTTCTTTATGCTTCTGACTAAGACACTAGAAATAAGGGCTAAATCCATTCTAGAAGATCTAGTACCATTAGACCAGGAAATATTATCTTCAGGATTGAATTTTCTTGTCAAATCTACAAGCCGAAGTTTATTAATGAGTTAAAAAGTATTGGAGAATTTAGGTAAAGATGTGAGGGCTTGTCAATATGCACATTCACCCATGGGCATGTCCAAAATAATATCCCTGAATGTCAGAGGTGGAAGAGATCGTCGTGTAAGACATGCCCTGATGAAGCATTTATTAACATTAAAACCTGATATTTTATGTCTTCAGGACATTAAAATAGTTACATCTTCAACATGCTTTAAGAATTGAAACAAATGTCTTCCGAATATATTTCATCATTTTTTTTTTCACCAATCAGTAACATAGGAAGATGATCTTTATTTGAGTGTTTATTATGGATTGAAAAAAATTGAAGACAGTGAGTTAGGTCCGTAGACATTGAAGAGAGAGAATGTACAACCCGAAGTCTGAATGACAATTTTGTGCCAGTCACTTTCATTGATGTATTCCTTGACAAATAAAGGCTTCAAAAATCTTTTTGGGATGAATGTCAAAACTACTCTTTGCCCGATCCAGAAAAAAAGTGATGAAATATATTCGGAAGACATTTGTTTCTATTCTTAAAGCATGTTGAAGATGTAACTATTTTAATGTCCTGAAGACATAAAATATCAGGTTTTAATGTTAATAAATGCTTCATCAGGGCATGTCTTACACGACGATCTCTTCCACCTCTGACATTCAGGGATATTATTTTGGACATGCCCATATTAGTACAAAGTTCATTCGGTAACGTCGATGGAAAAAAATCAGTTATCCTTGATTGATTCAGAGTCATTAAGAGGTTTTTTTTTGCTTTGGTTAGAAGTCGTATCACTTATGTCTTGAGCGTTTTGGGAATCCCGTCTGTTTCTTTTACTAAGCGATTGTGACTTTGTCCGGGCTATCATAATTGCTTTGTTAGTCAAGAGAGGTTTCTTAGGTTCCGTATTGACTTTTAGGTTACCTAACGAGTTTGCTATTTCAACATTCAAATTAGAGTTAATCATTATATCAGTTGAAATCATGGTATTACTCATTTCCTCAGTATCAGTTGTATGAGAACTGTTGTCGATGTATTTATTTGCTTGTGACTCAATAGGATCCTTTTGAGGGGATTTAGGGGTCGTTTGTGATTTGCTTCGATCCAGTTGATTCCCTGGATCATTGTCTAAAAGGATTAGGTTATCAATTTTTGTAAAGAACAGCAGTTCTTTATTTTGTACTTTTTTAATTAAATTAAATCTCCATCATCCAAGTCTTATAGAAATTTACAGACTTGGTTTTTTCTTTACAAGAGGACCGATAATGTCCAAACATAAAACAATTACCCATTGTCGTGATTGCCGAAGGAATTCCAAACTTTCAATTTTTCCACCAAAGGGGATCATTAAAAGTATGTTTTAGGGATTTCCAGTAGCATTAATTACTAAATCTGATCCTCATCCAGTGGAGATAATTAGGATCATTAAAGATAGAGAACTTTTTCAAAAAAGTCTCATCATATGTTGATGTCCTTCCAATTTGAAAAAAGAATTTACATTACAGAATGGTTCTAGCATAGATTTAAAAGCCTGCTCGCAGATTTTTCCATAACCATATTTTAACGTAATATCAAAAATATGATCGCCATCCCTTGCAAGCATAAGCTTGCGACAATCAATCATGACCTTGAAGAAATTGTTTTCCCCATCTTTCAAATCAACCTCGACAGGAAGAGTAATTTCTTTGGAAATTTTATCCATTAAGATTTTTTGACGTGTAATAATAAGAGGACGATGAGGTCTATCCCAATTAATACTATGCACAGCACTAGGATTTAACTTAAGGATGTCAGTAGCAATCATAGCAAGATTGACGGTATGCATTTGGCTTTTATTCAGGGGGCTGCGTTTATCTTTCTTTGCAAAAATAGACAAATAATTTTTCCATCCATTTGAGTCGTTAACAGTTCCATCAGAAATAAATTTAAATGACTTTTTCCAAGGATGAATGAACAGCTCCGCTGTAGGACATTTATTTACATGTTTTTGACGTTTCTTTTCCTATTAAGGTATCAGAAGTTTCTTTTGATGAACAGGATCCAAGGGTATTAGAGTCTTTAACATGAGAAGAAGTATTAGTTGATCGGAGAAGAACCGCGTTCTCAGAAACAACAGAGCATAAATCTTAATTCTCAGATGAACGAGAAGAACTCATGGTATTTTCATCAGGTGGTTTAGGCTCTTCTTGCATCTTGATTTAAGATTAAGTTGACAGATAAAAATAAAATAAAACAGCGCTCACCCTCAAAAGGGATAAAGAGGGTAAAATACGAAGATACAATATCAGCGCAAGTTAAGGAGTTACGCAGGTACTTAGACAATAAAAGGAAGACGAGCACTCCTTCCTTCTGGGATCCTTCAGACCAGGGAAGACCTACGAGTACGGAGTTGTCGCGATCAGGTCCCTTCCGAAGTCCAAGAAGTTTCTTCAAAGGATGAGGACACAAGTGTTATTGATAAACATGATACATTTTATTGATCTTAATTTCTGTTAATTGAATTTTTTAAAGTCTGCATGATGTACTTGAAGTATATCTTGACATATAATTAAAAGAAATACACAATCAAAATCTTATTTTTTAAATTTTTATAAAGCTGCCATTGGTGCGGGGAGGTCGAGGACACTTCGTTACACTTCTTCTACTTCTGTCAAGGTCACCCCAGCCATCAAAGCGGTGAAAAGAGTAATATTGGGAGCATATGGCGTGATGCCAACCCCTTCGGACTGGTTTGTGTCGATCTCGTCCACCTATCAGGAAGCATATGAGATAGAGTATCTAGTATCCAGGGTTCAAGGGTCCTATATGCCTCAAGAACGGACGGAACTGGACTCCCATTGAGTCTCCATCGCCTCGTCGACATATGGAAACTCTTCGTTCAATCTCCAGTGCGTCAGACGACAGCAAGAAAAATAGGAATGTAAAGAAACTATTTCCCCTTCATGTGGACCGAGAGGATCAATCTGCCACCATTTTATCAACCAGATCTTCTAAGTTATTTTTTGTTTTTATTGTTATTACTCTTATTTTCTCGCACTATTACTTGTTCTTGTATTATTTTCATTATCTGTATGAGATTACAAAACTGATTTTATGTACGCTTATTACCTGCGGAATGTATGATAGTTGACATATCCTAGAAGAATGAAATAAAGTAAATTATTTATATAAAAAACTTTTTATATATTTTTATCAGAGGATTTTATAGAGTTCAAACGAATCTTGCTTCAGGTGAATGAACGCCCTCGACGACTTTTTTTTTTTGATCCGTCCCTCCGCATTCCTTTGTGATAAAAATGAAAATCCATCTATTTTGATGCAAAGTATTTTCATCCATTGTTCTTTATTCTTACAAAGAATGATTTTAAGTTATAATACTTATTATGATGATTATTATTACTTTCGACGTTTTTTATTTAACCTCTTGACATCTCTAAGGGAACGCCAGACTTTTATGAAAGATTATTTATTCATGAGAGATATATATTTAATTAAAGAGAGGGAGTAGAAGCTATGTTTCTTGGTTGTAACCAAGGTCTTTAGCTTACTTAGCTATAAAAACGACACAGATCTAGACCTGGATTTCTTAAATGATTGTTCGCCTGTTGTTTTTTACGAGTCATGCTTTGTATTTTATGAAAAACGAACCACATCTGCAAGAAGGACAAGCAACAGAAAAAAGGCAAACGAAGAGTTAACCACTATTCCAAGTTTGCCAAAGGCATCGGCTTTAAAAGCAGGCTGGCAGAAAGTACTTAAGAAAAACGTCAAAGGAAAACATGACAACAAAAATTTAAACGAGCTTTTAGCAGTCCAGAATAAGACAAAAAGAAAAAAACAAAGGATACCAATGAGGATGAAAAAAAGGCACCTGTTTTATGACAGGGACCCTGAAGTGAACATCACACTGTCCAAGAACAAACCTACTCCTTGTCCGCCCAGAAAATATGATCAGTTCAGCCACATACATCAACTTTTTATTAGTCATGACTAAGGCCCCCATAATTTTAAATCCAAAAACTTTTTAGGCGACCAGTATCTTGACGCATATTTCATTTAGATTTTATTATTTACCCTATGTTAAGCCTCACCGCCATGTTTTATTATTAATCTACTCCGGCCTCACTTAACCAAGTGAGCAAGGTACCTATAATGCTCTTGACAAATTAATTTTATCCTTTCGGCCTTCCTACTTCCTTAACTGAATGTTTTATCTATCTTTCTCTTCTACCTATTCCTATCTGAGACTAGAATGAATTTTTAATGTCAAACCATTTCCATCGTTCCAGAAGAGGTCTACGATGGAGACTTTATCAAATAGGTTCAGCACAAGTCTCAGAAAACACTTAACTGATATACAAGACATACGTAGTAGAGCAGAGGCCTTTTAGAGATTCAGATTGTATCGGTAGTAATGAAAAACAATACTATAATCATTAATATATAAATATCCGGCTTCGAATAGATATCAAATATGGTACATTCTGTCGGTTTTGACAACGTCCAATATTGAAAAAATGAAAACATTAATTGTATCTAAATAATTAAACATTATGATGTCCATCAAGGAACATACGTATAAACAAAACCCCAATAACGAGTTTTCAAATAAATGTTCATTTCATTCAGTCAACTTGGGTTTGTCGAACCGTTTTTTTAAGAATGGAACGGATCATACCTCATTTGGGACTAATACAGGTAGGAAGTCTTCGATTGCACACATAAATGTATGTGTATACAGGCAAAGCGTTAGAAAGAACTTAAGTCGAATTCAACGGCCTAAGGAATCACATGCGTTTCGTATGTATTGTTCTGTTTGTTTTACTAATATTTTTGCAAAATCATTTTTGGACTTCACCATCGTCAACTAAACAATCCATTATCTGAGTCCAAAGAGTCCAACACAAAAATACAAAAAGAGGTCGATCGATTAATCACCTTCAGAAGAACGTTTTATAAACTATTGGAATCGGTGAAAACTTTTTACCGATTATGACCGTTGACTGCATTTTTTTTTCACAATGCCATAAAGTGGCTCTTCCTTTGCTGTGCACCCATATTTTCATTTTAAATGTTTGGATTAAACTGTTGTGAACAGAGTATTATTTATATTTCCAATTATATTAAATATATGGCCGATTATTTGGCTATACGCTTTTTCCTACGACAATTTTTTTGTTTTTTATCGACCATTAAAACCCCACTATCAATATACTTATATTACATACTTATTACTTATATATTAGCCTTTTAAGATCGACTTTGGATACTCATTGATTTTCATGGAGATACAAGCAACGAGAACGTCATTTCTTCCAACAGCGTATTCATTAAGCCCTCTAGCCAGGATTTTTTGTCTACTAATCTGACGGCCCTTACTTTTTGCTTTGCTTATTTGATGAGCATTGGAACCGGACACACTATATTTTCTGGAGGTGCATTTGGATTTAAAATCAATGATCCTAACCAGGGATACGGTTTCCTTTCCTTGAAGGATAGAGGAAGCTATCTTTTTGACGTAGGGAAAGCCATTTATCTGCACAACTGGCATAAAGTTTGTATCCAAAAGAGACCAATAAACTCAGGTAATTTCTTATTTCAAGGTTAGGGGAATGTAAAAGAGCTCTGACCTATTGACATATCATTGTAATATCCCACGAGTAAGAAAGAGTGTTTTTACTAACGAAATTTGAATATTTGAGGTCCTATCAAACTTTCTTTACATGAGCCGAATCTTTTTTTTTTCAGGGCATGGAAGTTTGGTAGAAATGTTTCATGACGGTGTTTCAACACTTGTCAAGGAGCTTCCAGATGATCCCTTCGAATTGAGACTGGAGATTTTCATGACATTCGCTTCGGAATGGACTCAGACATCCTGGATTCAGATTTTATTGAGGGACATATATTCAGGGGATCCCTGGCCTTGATTCATTTGTTCAACAAAGCAAATATTAGTCTCGTAGCATTGAATTGTTTTTCCGATGTTCCCCTTAACTTACTTTCCTTTAAGTACACCGAATTAAAGTATCTTGTTGAGAATCCATCTATAAATAAGGTAAATACAATGTAGGTATGATAATTAAATATCTTAATATAATATATATTTTTTATCCAACTAACCTACAGGTGATCCCAAAGAATTTATGCCAGGAAATTTATCCAATCAAACCTTTAAAAATAATTCCCATGCTACCAGCCGGATATCATTCGGCAGAAAAGAAATGCAACTTCCTTGGTGGACACGTACATTCGTTAGTTATTTTTCTTAATCACAACGTGTTCTGGACCAATAAAGTCATATATAATGAAACACATTTTCTCCAAGTCCTAGGCAATGGTAATCTTTTGATACCTATGTCCAACTTAAATTGGGATAAAGGTCAACCTAATTTCCTAAGTGAGCAACGCTGTATAGCAAAAATGCTTGGAAATGTTTATATGAATATAGAATGCAATCAAAAGTTCCCGTATAGTTGCGCCTATTCCCATATCAGAACATTGACAGTCAAAGGTACTTGTAAGGACAACACTGACATCGAGGTATACTTCTATCAAACAATAATCCAATGCGATTCAACGGAGTACGAAAAAATATTCTGTTTAGGGTAAATGAGACATCCTGGGCCTTAGGCTCAGTCACTAATGAAACAAATGTTTTTGCCAAATATCATGGATCAAGATTTCTTCCTCTTGGGATTCAGAGGTGGAATTTATATGGCTTTTGCGATGGGAAGTATCACCAAGGTGAAAAAATCCAGTTAAAAGTATCGCGGGTAAGTGTTCATCCAATGAAATGGCACACTTTTATGAATAATGGGAAGGCAGTGAGTAATACTAATAATTAATCTGACTTTTGAATTAAGTTTTTAACTCAACTGATACAATAGTTACCTCTTGCTAAGACTACAATATATTTTTCATCGCAGTGGTAGTGGAATTTTCAACTAATATACAGACAAATGGTAGGAGCATAAATGTGCCTAAACAAGTATATACATTTCGTGCACAAAATTTATCAATGCTTTTTAAACAATCGTAGATTTAAAAATCTCCAAACAGGATGCTATTTAAAAAAGGAACCAATAATAATGAGTTCAGATTTAAACTTTTATTCCATGATTTTCTTTCAACTTTCTTTTTCTCTTAGGATTTCAGGAATTGTCATCTATTTCTATATTTTTAGTGTGATGAATACACGGAATTCACTTGTGACAATGGTTTTTGTATCAGTGCCGAAAACGTCTGCAACAACATGTACGATTGCCAGGACTTGAGCGATGAGAAATTTTGTTCGAACCTTCATTTGTTGCACTACAACAAATACTTTCCTCCAGGGTTCCAGGAAAAGAAACTCCCCGTTCACATGCAAATCCACGTCCTCTCAATTTCCGCAATAGATGAACATGAAGCATCCATCGCTATCAAATTTACTCTCCGCATAGACTGGCAAGACCCAAGGCTCAAGTATACCCGACTTAAGGCAAATGGCCCTAGCCTTCTCTCGGACAAGGATAGGTCGGACATCTGGATCCCATTCGTGATCTTCAGCAACGCAAAGAGAGGACTCAAATCTATAGCAAATGACAGAGAGACAATGATCGCCGTTCATCGAGTCAACGGTTCCTCGGGAAGGCTCCTTCCAAGATGGAGTCTACATGAAGGGCTTCTATATGGGGCACATCAGGGAAGTCTGAGATATTCGAGGACATTCAATCTTCTTCTCCACTGCGACTTTACGTTTCGGTTGTATCCCTTTGACAGTCAGCACTGTCGCATTGAAACCTCACTCTTTTGGAGGGAACAGAGTCTTGCAGAGTTGCTTCCTCGAATTGGGAAGGATAGTTTAGCCCTAGACCCCATTGAGCTTCAAGTCTTTAAGGTTGTTAACGCCTACATCGAGACTCAGGGACTTGAGCCAAATCAAAAACTTGTGGTCTGCATCATTTTGAAACGACAGTTTTTCTCTATGATTGCGAACACATTCATTCCAACGTTTCTTATACAATTGGCTGCTCTGCTTAGCCTTCTCATTCCGGAACATCGCTTCGATACTCGAGTCGCCATTACTCTGACTACGACCCTGACAATGTATCCTGTTTATCAAAACATCTTCGAAAGCCTTCCAAAGACGGCTTACATGAAAATGATGGATATATGGATGCTTTTCTCACTATTTTTCCCTTTTTCGATATTTGTATATGAAGTGCTTCAAGAAATTTTGAATCAAAGCCTATCAAGGAGTACAAGCCGATTTAAAAATAAGTTGAAGAACTTTTTATCACGGAATGGATTGTACTTCTTCTCAGCCATAATGATAACTTTTGATGTTTCCTATTGGCTGATAAACATCAATGCTTACCTGTAAACTCTTGTTTAAAAGAAAATTTCATGTGATCGAGTTATAATTAAACTTCTGTGTGTGTTGATGGAGTATATTGTTTGAATAATATATCCTTATAATTCAACTTATGTTCATATGTACAGTATTTTGTTTTAATAAAATATAATCCACAAAAGCGAAATTTTAGTTAGCAGCATCTTTTTAGGAATTTCTAGCTTTTAGCACGATTTTGGTTAAGTCTTTTTGATGTTTTCCTTGAGTAGTCTTGCTTAGGTTATAAAATTGTTATAATATTAAATCCACGAAGCTGATATCTGATAGAGTTCTTAGTGATGTTAGTCATATATGATATCTAAACAAACAAACAATATAATGTGAGAAATTCCATGTTTTACTTTTCTATTTTTCCCATTTATAAGAAAAAGAGAATGAATAATTTAAATCTAGGGTCGAATCCCAAGAAGGGATGGTCATTTTTGGTCTACCTCATTGATAAGATCCTAGGCTCAATAGACTAACTTACACGCTAGTATGCTATTCTAACTATTTCGCCTACATGGGCAGCCATTTTAGATTGTAATACGTCATCTAAGAACTCTTCAAAATAGATATTTTTTTCTTCTCGATAGACGAATTCACACGCTTGTGTGCTTGTTTATATAAAATCGGATGCAATTCTGTAGAATCATATATAGGCAAAAAAAGGGAGTGCGATAGCCGTGTGCGTTCAGGCGTGTTCAACTCTCAATGTTAGGGGCGCAGGTTGGAATCCCGAGAGGGGATGGTCATTTTTGGCTAACCTCATTGATAAGATACTAGGTTCGATAGACTAATTTACATGCTAGTATGTTTAATTATATCCAGTCGGATGGAATTCTGTTGAAACAAATGGGCAAAAAAACAGTTGGCATTAGGCTACAGAGTATCACTTTACTCGCGACAGCTATTGTGGAGTGAACAATAACTGGTAGGGAAGGAATTGGTCCTTGAACATTCAAATTATCACTTCTTCATGGGCCTATCTCCATGACGTATTTATCAAAACCTTTGAAGTGACTCTTTTATATCATATGTTGATATTAATTGAATGAAAAAACTCCTCACACTCAAGGAAAAAGTACTATTTATATGTTTGCTCATCATAGCTGCCAATAATTGCATCATCACTCTGACTATCGAACGTAGAAAAAGAAAGATAACAGTGCAACTAAATGAATAATCATGTATGTGGATTAGGACATGCCAAACTATCCATAGCTCTGAACAATGGACAATAATATAGTTAAAATGAACTTTTTTCCTTGGCAATCTGATTGATGATTAATTTAACAACTCGTAATGGGTTCCAAGAATAGGATTCATGCTGTAAAGGATTTCATATATGAATTTGACCCTTTATGACTTTTGACGTCGCAGATCACGGTATCCTACCAGATACCCTTTATATTAAAAACCCAACAAAATAACATTGCAGCTTTAAGCATGCATTTGATATTATTTTTCCATATTTAATATATATATATATATATATAATATATATATAGATGATCAATATAGCACTTTCAAACAGTGACCCTCAAAAGTGACCCTTTCTGTCATAAATATTTATCATGCATATTTGGGGATTTAATCACTCTACTGACGAACGATGGATGACCATATTTGAGAAAGTGAATATAGAAACCCTTTTATGATAATTATACTATTTGAACATGTAAATTAAAAAAATAATGTATAGGTCCTTAAACATTTTTAGACATTAAGACTGTGAAAGAAACGATTTATAGTACATTTACATTGTTACAAACAGTTCCCGAAATTTATCATTTAAAACGTACGCATTATTTTTTTCAATATTCACATTTGCTTTGGGTTTTATGTAAATATCTCATTTTTACTTAGTTCCATAATAAACAAACTATGCAGTTTGAGAAAAAAATATTGTGATCTTCTGTATGTTGGTAGGACTCTACTAAATGGCTATGACAAAAATGAGCAGGATCTGTAAACCAGTTTTTATGGCAGTTGTTAATACCAGTCCATCTCAGTAATGCTCATCAAAGTTTACAATGGAAAAATATGGGACAAAGAACTTGTCTGAAAGTCTGGATTTTGAACGCAATTTCGCTCCAAATGTTGCAGAAGGCTTATGAAGGAGGCTGTTTTATCAAAAACACAAGCTTACAAGTGGTATAAAGCGTTTAAAGATGGCTGTGAGACTGTAGAAGACAGGCCACGATACGGCCGGCTTTCCACTAATACCGCCGAGGAAAACGTCGAAAGCATAAGGGAAATCGTGTTCGACAATAGTCATGCCATTGTTTTAGAGAGCTAGCTTATGGCCTGATCAAGTGATCAAAGTTGTAACGGAAATTGGATTTATTGTTCGAGCCAACATTTGTGACGCCCACAAAGTGAATCAGAAAACATATTCCATAGAATTATGCCATGGAAGCATCAATACTTTTATTCAGCATCCTCGGACTCCGAATAGGAAAATGTATTTATTGTTTGATTCTGTTCACATTATGAAAAACTTCTATAATAACTTCGTGTCTCGTGGCCATTTTGTACATGTCCTGTGAAATAACTCGTTTCATTTTAGTATCGAATGCAGATCGCAATGAACATGCTGGATCGTGTCAATTCATCATAACAGATAATGAGGTATGGGTCTACGAGTACGACATGCAACAAGTCAACAATCGTTGGAATGGCGTAAAAAAAACGAGCCGAAATCGAAGAAACAACGTCACAGCCGCACTAAAATCAAGGTGATGCTCATTCTTTTCTTCGATATTCGTGGTGTGGTGCATCATTAATACATTCCAGAGGAACAAACGGTCAATGAGGAGTATTATGCGACTGTTTTGAGGTATTTGCGTGAACGGATCCATCTTGTTCGGCCGCAATTGTGGGCAGCCAATTCATGGATTTGGCACGACGATAATGCACCATCACATCGAACCACGATGGTGAATGCATTTAAGCCAAAACACTCGATCAATACCATCGATCAAGAACCGTAAAGTCCAGATCTGACCCCGTGTGACTTTTTCCTTTTTCCAAAACTAAAATTGCCACCCAGAAAAATCTGTTTTGACTCCATACCGATCATAAAACAGAATGTGACGAGAGAGATGAACGCCATCCAGGCCAGCAACTATAAAAAATGTTTCGAATAATGGAAGAATCGTTGGCATATGATCATTGCTTCAAAGAGGGCATATTTTGAAGGAGATAAAATAAATATTAAAGGAAATTAACTGTTTTACGTTTTGATTTAGAAATTCCGTAATCTTTTTGTCAAAATGTATTTTTTTGGTTGGTTTGTCTGTAGTATACCATAATAACTGGGTTTATCTCTATGGATATCTTTCAATATTTTTCTTTTGGCTACAATTTAATGTATACATACCTATATATACATAGGTATATATTTGTTTGTGTATGTATATATATATATATGTATATATATATAATAGTAATAAGTTAGAGAATTTAAGCAGTTTATTAATATCCAATATGCTCATCCAAATCCCGGATTTAAATGCGCCAACGTGGAAATGGGCTGACGATATAATTAAATATGTGCCAGCAAGATCGAAGCTCCACATGAAAACTATCAAAAGGATTGTAAGGTGACATCGTGAATTTTTAAACAAATATAATAAATGATGTGTCCTTTTATATAAGGTAATTCTTTAGGGCAGTAAATGTGAACTAAAATGTTCATTAATGATTTTGCGCGCGAGAGTTAAACAGAGTTTAACACGTTTTTAAATAAATACTCTTATCCTTTAGATGAGTAAGGTATAGTACATAGGTATATGTTATAAGTGTTTATACATTAATAGTAGGAGCAGCACAAACTTACAGCTTCATATTGAAACCTTAATACCAATGCTTTTTCTGTATATAATTTTAGAATATTTTATTTTTACATTGTAAATTTTTTTTCACAGTAAACCGATTAAAAAAAAATCCGGAAATTTTTTATAAATAGTGCTGATTTAAACATATTTTATAAAATATTATTTTAGACATCCCAATTATAAGCTCGTAGATCCATTCTCAATCGATTTCTAAGTGTTATTATTAGCCAATATATATATATATATATATATATATATATATATATATATATATATATATATATATATATGCTTCAAGCATTCAAAGGTTATACACATATGAGGAAGAGCTACTTGAAAATACGTGATATAAATGCCAAATAAGAAGTCTTCTTTCTACAAAGACAATATGACTAAGTAGTTATAAACATAGTTGTGTATTGTATTTATTTTTAGTTACTTGAATGCTATTTTTCATAGGTCCATGTATAATTGCATTTTTATTTCATAGTTAATAATACCGTCAGAACTCTCGAATAGGAATTGATCCACGAGCTCACAATTGTGATGTCTGAAAATACTATTTTATAAAATATGTATTAATCAGTACTATTAATAAACTAGTTGATTCGACTAACTTATAATCCCACGAAATTTCAGTATGGTCTCAATATAATAAAAGTAAGGGTTATCCACATTATGCTTCAAATTGTATCTGAAACATAGTATTTATAAAGAATGTCATTTTAAAGTAATTATATAACTCGAGGAAAATTTTATTAATTGTTATCCCTTGAGTCTAAATTCACATGTTTTACTCATAAGCAAGTTTGTGATCATTGTAAGATAATATTTTATTAAAATTAAAGTTATTTAAATCTTTAGACGTTAGGACTCGAATCGATTTCCACATAATATAAAGATTCACATGAAGACCCTGCAATATCCTTTTGTTTTATATAAAAGTACTTTTCTGCCAAACAAATTTGTTCAGACAAAGGAAATTGGTCAAACATTATACGTCCATTTTGCTCATAGTGTTGGCCTTTCGCTTGCCGGCGATTTTAATGACGTCACAGCGGAAAGTGGGAGCAATAACATTATGTAATGTGTTTCTTCCATAGAGATATATAGACATAGAGATGTTATTGGATTCTTCAGAGGCAACCGCCGTCATATTGTCCAATATAAACCAATCTCTCTATGATCAACTTACGATGACGTAGATCAAATTACTTTGTTGATATTGAGCAATGGCGACAGCTGAACGACGATGTTTCTCTGCTATTGAAGGGAATAATAAGCTCTCTATATCTTTATATCTCTATGATTTCTTTCCGCCCACGTCATCAAAAACCTATTGCTACACTATGTTTGACATATCACACATAATAGGTAGTAATAATAATATTATAATACGCACGTTTAACTAAATATAGAATAAGCGTACCTGGTATTTTATGTACATACATTGGGAAAAAGACTCTGTTGTGATGGGGATCGGGGATAGGAAAACTTTGTAGTTGAGAGCATGGATAAGGCTTAAATGAAGAACAAAGTATTAATTATTCAAGAATATATAGATAAACATTTAAGCATATAATATCCGTAAAAAATGAATGGATGCTCATAAAAGGAATGACTATAGAAGCGGGCGGAATTGAATATACTCCCTGAAGTAAGTCCATCCAATATTAATTCACTAGTGTGGTCATAATCATCTATTAAACAAATTTCAAAGGGGATTAGTTACATGGTTTTTGCACACCCCCATCCAGTTCATGAATGTCTTTCCATCCCTTAGTTTGAATTGAGTCGTGTTTGTTTATTCATATAAACACTCCTTGGCTTTTTTGTGTGGTGGATTTCTATGAGCAAGCGAAGTATAATATAACACCTTAATGTTTTGTGGCTATTTTTTTTGAAAATATTTAAGAGAATATAAGAAAAAAAAACATTGTTATATGAGGACTCATTGTCATTCAGTATATATATATATGAGGAAAATATATAAAATATATTGATGAACAAAATAGTTCAAGATTTTAATTATCAAATTTGTAACACATTACAGTGCACCTATAAAATACATACAGAAGTAACTATCACGCAAACGGGTAATAGATATGAGTGAATAGTCCTCTGATGTCAATGTGAAAGAGTACAAAATAGGAATCCATACTAGCAGAGGTGAATATTTAGTGCAGATGATTCGTCATGGATCCAAATGTTACTGTTTTGAAGAAAATTTCGCAACATAGGCTACACAGGCACCAGTGTATTGGAAACCTAATATATCATAACTGTGAAGATGTAGGACTTGAGGGCTTAGTGACGCAAGGATTGATACCCGAATATGGCATAACTGGAACCCTGAAAACGATGTTCCATTGGAGGTAGATTAGTCACCTCAATATGCTTAATTTATATATGGTATATATATATATATATATATATATAATATATATATATATATATTATAGTATATTCATATATATATATAATATATATATATTATATATATATATAATTATATATATATATATATACAGGGTCTTGTAGGTAAATCTCCGCTCAAAGTTCAACTCGTCCAGATCCATAAGGAGTGCAAGTAGAGCTTAGATATTTGCACATGTGGGAGGTTTTCATGTATGTACTGTCGAAATTGGGCGCCCCCTAAAAACAAATACACTGTACTGAGATGGACAGACCCGGAGGGCCAAGTCATCCGAGTTGCTGTGCTCAGGGCACGGTCCTGCAGCCATCATCAAGTTTGCTCAAGTACCCCGTAGGGACGGTCCTACGACATCCCCAGAAGTGGGAGGAGTCAGGGATATCCAAGAGGAAGGAGCACAAGCCTAGGAGTGACCGAATCTGCACGCCCCACATTTGTGGCTGTTCTCAAGAGGTCCATCAAGGTCAATCCGGGGACGCCCATGTCCATTCTCGCCAGGAAAAAGTTGGGTTCATCTTTCGTCGTCCCCTGGATAGACTTTGTGGCCTCTGTGATCCCGTACACATTCCAGCAGGACTCTCGGCGCGCCTCCCACAAGGCCAAACTTGTGCAGTCTCCTGGCTGACGAAGAATGTGCCCAACTTCTGGGACTTCAAAACCCTGGCCCCCCAAGCGCTCTGACCTGAACCCATGCGACTACTACTTGTGGGGAAGGTTGGAGAGGGAGGTGTGCGCACACACCACAGCATTTTGTACGCGACATATGTTTTTTTTATGTACATATAACTCTCTACTTATTAAATTGACATGATTTAGTATACCAAAATATTAAAGCTAGTTTACCAAGCTTTCATTTGATATGTTTGGTGTTCTAAGAATCGCTATAACTTTAAGAAAAATAAGCAAATACATTTTGCACGTACTCTCCCAAAAAATTAATCCTTTGATATGAGAATACAATTACCGCTTGATAACCTGTGTTACCTGGATAGAAAGAAAAAGAAAAAAGAGAGAAAGGCGAGAGTATTTTGCCTCACTTCTTTCGCTTCTCTTTTTTCTTTTTCTTTCTTAATAAGTAGAGAATTATATGTACATTATCGAAGTCCTTTCTCCATCTCTTGATGGTGGAGAGGCCAGGGCAGGGTCAGAGAAGGTATAAAAATGAGGTCCCCTTGGATCTTGTTGACTGCTTTGGCGAGCTTGATCCGGATCAAGAAGTAGGAGCGAAAGTCGGTGTATCCATTTGCAGCGGCGAGTAGGGTAACAGAACGAAATGGTGCAAGTGTTGACTATTTATAATTATTTGAGTGGTGCAACATAGTCGCTTCCGACAAAAAATATACGATAAAGAACACTCCCATTCGAGATAATGAACCTAGCTCATTCTTTATGACCTCAGCCTAATTCATATATATATATATATATATACTGATAATATAATATATAGAATTTATATATTTGTATATTGTTATATATACATAATATATTGTGTGTGTGTATATAGATAATATATAGTATGTCTGTATAATTATATATGTATTAATATCTACTTAATACCACTGTGAATACCGCAAAATAATTGGGAATATCTATTCTGAATGCCACAAATGTTTTTTATTGAGGGTCCAATGAATTTGCAATAAACCCTCAGGGTCTAACAAAGCATTAATATATTCAGAAGTGATAACATAAGTATCTTTTTGTGACCACAGCCCTCTTTAATTTTTACTTATTGCATTTCTTTTAACAAAAGAAAATACCGATAGACTTCCAAAATCTAGGAGGCCATATATATTATAATGAATTGAAGGTGATAAACGGAAGTCTCCCTCAAGAAAAAGCACCTTTATTATATATCATTTATTGTTTAATACTGCATTCAACATTGCATTCAAAAATTAATATTTATTACTTACCTATATATGATCATTGCCTTATACATCTTGTTGAATTACCGAAGAAATACTTCAGACCTTCATTTTGCCAACTGTTTTTTGTTAACACTTACCGCTCCTTTTCTTTCCATCAATCACGTTCTAGAAAAGATCCAAGATTGCTATCCTAATCAATCCCCCTCCACTTCGTCGATTCAAATATGTATCACAAATACTTATTTTCATCTTCCTCATAATAACATTCCAGTCACACTCCAATACAGTGATCAGGAACTTTACCTTGGATAATATGTATCTGTGAAACCAATGAAGAGAGGGAGAGAAAGCGTTTGGGACCTGCATGGAATTATTTGTATTTGAGTCCATTGTTTGTTTTTTTTTTTACATTTTGGACAAACTCTGCACACAAATAATATATTTTTGTTACATGTTTTTTGAAGATTGCTTCTT
>CP045902.1:13845047-13872798 GCA_013387185.1 Caligus rogercresseyi
CCAGTGCTGATGGTTGGAGACCTAATATATATTTGGACAGACAGAGCACTTTTACCCTAATAGGGGCTGTCTACAAACTCTTATCAGCAATGTTCAAACTAGTTGCTTTATGAATATATTCTCACCCGGAAGTTTTTCTTGGTCTAGAGGAAAGTACAGATCAGAATTGATCTTGCTTTAGTTTCTCCTGGTTTGGTGAGAGTAGTCAAGAATGCCACTTACAAACCGGAACCTCTCTCTGACCATAAGTTGATAGAGTTGGAACTACACTCCCGCTATAGTCAGCGCCGTTTCAAGGTTCCTCGACAAATATTACAGATAGTAATTTAAAAAGAGGATAGGGTCGAATAAAAAAAAGCATTTTCGACAAAATATTCGGCAGATACAGCAATAAAAGGTGTTTACCCAAAACTGTTCAAACCCGACAACTTCTTTTTTAAAGAAAGGAGGGAGTCTTTGAAAGTGCGGCTACAGGATATCGAATGCGTTCTGGATTCTTCTTCTATATTTGCCCGTCCTTATGGCTGACACCATCAACGTCTTCAGGATTTCAGAAGTGGCGGAGGCTGAAATGGAGAATAAAGTCTCTATAGAGAGTAGTGCCTCGAAAAGACTTAAAAATATTTCAAACTACGAACAGCGTCCATCTCTCTACTGTCAATAGAATTATTGATGGAGGTAAAGTCCTAAATACCCCAAAGGACATTCTACGATATTTCCATGATAGATTTCAATCAATTGTGGGAGTGCCAAGAACTAACTTTCCTAAGCGGAAAAAAATGTCAAGAATCGGAGGAAATAAAATCTTCACTCGGGATTCTATCACAAATATGTCCAGAATAACTTAAACTGTAAAAAAGCAGCAGGCCCTGATGGTATAATTGGTGATATTTATGCTCTCTTTTTGGAGGAAATCATTCCATATCTTTTGAAGGTGGGTAAGTCTATGGAACTGAAGGGGACAATGCCTGCGGATCTAACTAAGGGTAGGATCGCATTAATCCAAAGAAAGGGGGTGGTCAGACTTCAGTCAGTGAGGCCCATCACCATTCTCAATTATTCTTACAGAATATTATCGGAGTGCTTGCCCAAAAAATAGAACCCATTCTCAATAATAAGATTGGTGTGTCAACAGAAGGCCTTTCTTAAAAAAGAAAAATCTTCGACGTCTCCAGAAACATTCAGGCATGCATCGACTCGGTGGAAGAAAGGAAAACGTTTGGAGCAATAATAGCAATTGACTTTCAAAAAGCTTTCGATTCCATATCGCATGTTCATATTATGAATGTAATAAAGAAGCTCTTACCAAGGGAGTATTTTAATCCTATTCGGGCACTACTGCGAAATGGTACTTCAACAATATCATTAAATGGAATCGAAAGTGATGCTATCAACCTCACTAGAAGTTGCAGACAAGGATGTCCATCTGCTCCTCTTCTCTTTGTAGCAGCAGTTGACGACTTAGTTCGAATGACAATGAAAAAAATAAAGGTTTTGGTGTAGACATAAAGGGCTCTAAGCATTTAATAGACCTTTATGCAGACGATGTTACACTTATGATAGAAGGACACTCTGAACCTCAACTAAGTAAGAGAGTGGAGATAATCCTGATTTTTTTTGCAAATTACGAGAAAATATCAGGCCTATCAATCAATAAAGCCAAAACAACGATATTACCTCTAGGTCAATGGAAACCTCAAACAAGTTCAATTGCCTCCTGCCAAATAAAAATCAAGTGGACATTCTTGGAGTTACTTGGAATGGTAGAGGAATCGACGAGAAAAGCTGGAAGAGTGTGTTTTCAGTAATCGCATATAATATAAAGAAATGGAGATGTTTTAACATTCAAAGAAGAATAGACTTGTATAACTTAAAAGTAGTTCCTATTTTGTTATACAAGGCGTCTTCTCACCCCATAATTGCCGAAAAAGCCATTCTCGAGGAGGAAAAATGGCTACGAGCCCTTTTCCATCAGCACTACCTTCCTTCTGTTCAAAGACCTAAGCGTTCTCTCGGGGGAGGTCTTACTCGACTGTGCCATATATTACCAAAGGTGTATCTGAGAATTTTTTATGAAATTACAACAAATCCTTCTATCGAGTGGAGGAGATCGATAGCATATAATGAAATTTACTGGTGGCTGATGTTCGGCTCTGACCTCACAAATCATATAACGTCCAGACTCTCTCGGGTTTGGGGTGCCGCTCAGCGTATTTTATGGAAGTTAAAACCAATTTACGACAACAATACAACTGTTGACGTCATTAGACAGAACGCCAACAAGAGCTTTTACTTTCGAAATCTACCACGACCAGAGAGTTTGGAGGAAGAAGCCATCAAGTTTAGAATCCTTACAATTCATGACCTCCACAAAGAAAATATATTTTCGGACGGACGGTTTATGTATCCTTTGACAAGGACATCTCACCAACAAATTCTATCGACACCTTGGCACATGAAAATGTCTCCACCATCTTATAAAGGAGAGGTAGATAAAATTTGCAAAAAATATCTGAATCTCCTTGGCCTCCCCTCGAAATGGAACAATCGGATTCTTGAATCACTACTTGGCATTCATGATGGAAGGAAATTCACTTCCAATTGATGATTTCGGCCGATCTTTTGTTTTATACAAAACCATGTAAAGATTGTGGGTGTTTGTTCAATTCGACGCTTCATGTATTTGTGGAGTGTCGTGTGGTGAAAATTCTCAAAGATTTTATTCTTCTAAACTCACCTAACCTCCGTTGTGAATCTTCAAATGCTTGGAAAGGCGTTGTTCTCTTCGGCCTCGGAAAGAACAACAAATCATCGGAGTCCAAGGCACTTACCTTTAGTATTTTAAACTCAAAGGCCCTGATATGTCAAAAGCTGTCCTTCAACGAACCCCTGCATCCCTTCGAGCTGAGGAACATATTTTTGTCGGCAGCAGCAAGATATGCAGCTTTATCTTTGAAGATCCCTTCGCTGGAAGAAGGTGCAACGTGGGCGTCTGCCGGAAGAATCATTAAGTATTTCCCAAGTCTCTCCCTCCAACATCAAAAACTGATAAAAATTATTTCAAGAAGTTATAGTAATTTATAGCCTTCTAAATATTTCTATGTTTTATTTTCACATTTGTGTTCAGAGTTTTAAAATTTTAATAGTTGTGTAATTGATTGTAAAATGATTTTAAAAGACGATTTGTTTTATTTTATATTTATATAATATTTTATTGTTAGTGTTCCTCCCCAGAGCAAAAATTTTAAACTATAATGTTTATTTATGTTTTTAATAACACATTTGCTTTGGGTTTTATGTAAATGTCTCATTTTTTTATTTTTTACATAATAAACGAACTGATTTGAAAAAAAAAAAAATCATAATTCGTGTTTTTATGATTAATGCTTTCAAAGAATTTTGTGTTCAATTTATGTTGAAAGGAGTTTTTTAAACATTGATGTAACAAAATAAATTTTTGGTTTTTATTTGAAGTTCTTATTCAATTATGGTGACATTAATATTTTTAAGACATTTATTAAATTAAAATTAAAACTTTTTTACCAAACGCCATTTGCTGCCAATTTATTTTCCTCTACAGATCCATAACCTTGTCATTCAATCTTCAACATAATATATATATATATATAAATTGTAGAGAGTTAGTCTATATGTGCGGCAATTAGTAACTGCAAGGCGTATATTGCCAAATTAATATCAGAAGATGTTTTGATTGATGACTAAATTACGCCCCATCATGATTGGAGCACCAAAAACGAACGCTTATAGATTTTGATCTATATATATTATATAGATCAATCTATAAGCGTCGTTTTTTGGTGCTTTAATTTATAATTAAATTCGTAAATTGGATTAGTCCCCAATTAACACAGATAATTTTTTGGTAGTATTGAATAAACCAAACTCAAGGCAGAATCAACTCTCATATTAGGGAAACTCGTAAACAATGAATTTACTCATTAGAAATTATTTTTTTAAAGTATGGCTGTCTAATAATATTGAAAAATAAGTCGGTCAGTGATATTTTATATAATAATTGGTTTATAAGTTGCAATACCGGTAAAATATAGTATTTAATAGTAAGTTAATCCTCACTGAATTTTAGTAATTAGTTCAAATTGTCCGTCACTCTCGTATGAGATAAGTCGTAGCAAAGTAACAGTTATAGAAATAGCTGTTAAAGTTCCTTTGAGATTTTTTTTTAAACTAAGGTTAATTTTTCTTTTAAGATTATGTTATTGTACAGGATGGTGGGTAACCCCTTCATTATATGCTTAATAGTTGTTTAATCATTAGTGGAAGGTGCTTTATTCTAAGTTTCTTTTGCCCCTTGTGGATCACCTACTCTTTAATCATCGTATTTCTGGGGGGGATGATAGTTATGTTTTCATATGTAAGTAGCATATCCAGAGGTGAAAAAGTGTGATCCCAGAATCTAATAAAATCTAGTGTTTTACTATTAAGTAGAGTCATACTATTTAGAGCCTTACCATAAAGTGAGTTTAATCTAAGCTTAATATACCTGTAGAACAATATGATAGTGCTTATTCTATGTACATTTATTTGTTGTTTTGTCTTTTTTAGTGCTAAAAATAGTAGAAGTGAATAAAAGTTGTTTAGTAAATTAGGGTTAAAAATATTAAATTGCATTTTAATTACGCTTTATAGCTAACCTTGTTTCTAGGGGGTAATCACGCTATAATTTCATTATAGAAATAACTAAGGTTTAGAAATATTAAAATATAATAAGGTACGTAGAAATTTGAGTTCTAAGGTAAAGGAATTTTTATTATAATATTTGAGCTACGGGCATCTACTATTTACAAAATAGTTGTTTGTTAAACTACCAAATAATAAAACTTTGACCAATAATTCATCAAATAATGGCAACGCTAAAACATTAAAAAAATAAATTACAGTGAACAACTGACCTAAAATAATATAGTCAACTTCAACCGGCTTAGCACCAATCCAGGTAAGGAGTAGGAAGACTCTAATAAGAGTCCAGAACCTGAAGGCCTTTAAGGGGTTAAAAGTTGCTGGGACAACCTTATGGGGGTTTAAAAAATCAAAAAGGGTAGAACAAATAGTACTGCTACAGACAAAGCTAATGCTACCACACCCCCCAATTTATTAGGAATAGACCGTAAAATGGCATAAGCAAACAAAACACCACTCTGGCTGAATATGGGCTGGGGTCAAAGGGTTGGCCGGAATAAATTTTAAGGGTCCGCGAGAAGCCATGGATCATAAGAGATTAAAAAGATATCAAACAAAATAAGATGGCAAATCCAAAGACATCCTTTAATTGTAATAAGGGTCAAATGGGGCCTTATAGTAGTTACTAGGAACTCCTAAAGGGTTGGAGATCCTGCTGAGTGGAGAAAGACTGTGTGTAACACTACAACAGCAGCTGAAATAATTGGAGTTAAGTAGTGAAGAGCGAAGAATCGTCTTAGTGTCGCTTTATCAACTCTAAATCCTCCCCACCACCAAATTTCTTCACCAATACCCGGGATTACAGAGAATAAGTTAGTAATAACTGTGGCCCCCCAGAAGGACATCTGACCCCAAGGTAGGACATAGCCTAGAAATGCCCTAGCCATGATTAAGATTAGGATTATTGAGCCTACTAACCACACAGGTTTTAGCTTATAACTCGCGTAAAAAATTCCTGCCCTGTGTGGATATATAGGCATATAAAAAAGAGCCTGGCTGTATTACTATGAATGGCTCGCATACCTCAGCCATAGTTAACATCCCGCATGATATGGTCAACAGATATGAAAGCTGTTGTAATGTCCCTTGAGTAGTGTATAGCTAAAAAAAACTCTTGTCAGAATTTGAGTCCCAAGGCATAGGCCAAGTAAAGACCCAAAATTTCATCCTGTAGTAATATTAGCAGGAGTGGGTAGAGTTAACAAAGGGTTATAAATAGAGACTGGCTTAAAAGAATTCATTAGTTAATAATAAAAAATTGACTGAGTTATTGCTGAATACTTGAGATGAGACATGCAAGGCCTATACAGGCCTCACACACTATTAAAGTGATAAATAAAAAAAATAATTATTGAGGACAAACTATAATAGTTAGAAAATAAATAGGCAAAATAAAAGGATATAAGGCAAAAACCGAGGCCGAGACACCCCTCTAGAATCAGGATAGCAATAAGTAGTTCCCTTTATTACTTAAAACCAATTGACTAGGATCAGGGGGAAAATTAGGAAAAGGTGGGTAATAGGGAGGTATAAGTAGGTAAAAATACTAAAGACGTAAAAATAAATAAAGAAGTAAAATAAAATAACTAAAAGTTTTCTGGCAGAGTTAGTGCACTAATTTTAGAAGTTGATATAGGGTCCCCTGAATACTTAGAAAATATTCTATAAAAGAAATTAAATTTTTACTTTAATTATGGTTTACCTTTTCTAATTTTTCTGTACAAAGGATATTTACACACAATTTGTTAAACATATTAATACTAGTATTATAAAGCACATTTATTAAATAAATGTCATTATGCATTTATACTATAGAAAAATATACTTATTAAAATAAAAGCAGTGCATACTCGTATTAGGGTGAAACGTGCTTATTAAAATAAGTGTCATTATGTATTATACTATAGAAATTATACTTATTAAATAAAAGCAGTGCAGACTCGTATTAGAGTAAAATGTGGTTTTGAAATAAGTATTATTATATACTCATATTTAAAAAAATGTACTTATAAAATAATGTCATTATGTATTTATACTACGGAAAAATATACTTATAAAAATAAAAGCAGTGCAGATTCGTATTAGAATAAAATGTATCTATAAAATAAGTGTTATTATATATTCATACTTTAGAAAAATGTACTTAAGTAAAATAAGTGTCATTATGTATTTATTACAACGGAAAAATATACTATTAAAAAATAAAAGTTGCATACTCGTATTAGAGTAAAATGTGTTTATTAAAATAAGTGTCATTATGTATTTATACAATAAAAATATACTTATTAAAATAAAAGCAGTATATACTCATATTTAAAAAAATGTACTTATAAAAATAAGTGTCATTATGTATTTATACTACGGAAAAATATACTTATTAAAATAAAAGCAGTGCATACTCGTATTAGAGTAAAAGTGTTTATTAAAATAAGTGTCATTATGTATTTATACAATAAAAATTATACTTATTAAAATAAAAGCAGTATATACTCATATTAGAGTAAATGTACTTATAAAATAGTGTTTATTATGTATTTATACTTTAGAAAAATGTACTTATTAAATGAGTTTCATTTTGTATTCATATTAATATAAAAATATACTTATTAAAGTAAAAGCGCATACCCGTATTAGAGTGAAATGTGCTATATTGAAATAAGTGTTATTATGTATTTATAATATAGAGAAATGTACTTATTAAAATAAAAGCAGGCTTACTCGTATTAGAGTAAAATGTACTTATTAAAATAAGGGCTAGTATGCATTTATACTACCTTAAATAAATAAACGCCTAGGTGTTTATTAGATTTCCTTAAAAAAATTTTTGGGACTCATACTAATGATTTGCCCAAGATATTGGGTTGTCAGACGTAATTTAAATCAGTTTCTACATAGGTTTATCAGGGCAGTGTATATAGATATCAAAATTTAATTTAGTGAAGGCGGAGGATTTGTGTTTATCAGGTTGTTCGTTAGAGTCTTCATAATAATTTTTTTAGGGCTATTTCCCTATATTTCACTAGTACGAGACATATTTGTATTAGATTGGTTAGGTTACCTTTGTGGTTAGGCAGGCAGTTAGTATTTTGAATT
This sequence comes from Caligus rogercresseyi, assembly GCA_013387185.1. Taxonomy (NCBI): domain Eukaryota; kingdom Metazoa; phylum Arthropoda; class Copepoda; order Siphonostomatoida; family Caligidae; genus Caligus; species Caligus rogercresseyi. The sequence continues at coordinate 13,852,860 of CP045902.1, forward strand.
TTGCACAGGGAAGCAGGGTTTAGTACCTGAAGGATCGCCAAGGGGATTAATCCCTTTACTAGTATTAATTGAGCTAATTAGGAACCTAATTCGTCCGTTAACTTTAAGAGTACGATTGATAGCAAATATGGTGGCAGGGCATCTATTACTAAGATTATTGGAGGAGGGGCAAGTCTAGATAGATTAATGATCATGAGATTAGTTTTACTTGGTCTACTTATAATACTGATCCTAGAATTAGGGGTAAGACTATCCAAAGTTACGTTTTTATATTACTGAGAGCCTTGTATGTATAAGACACCTTATAAGACAAACTAAGTAGTTTAACAAAAATTCTAAATTGTAAATTTAGAGATGGGCCTTCTTTAGTTATTTCGTTATCAATTAGTTCGACCTAATAAAAGGCTTAAGCCAGCAAAATTATAATTTCTCTATAATTAGTAATAATAAAAACAAACATCAGTATAAAAACAGAAGAGCCTAAGTGGAGTAAGGCGGAGATAATTGAAGAGTAGGGGATAGCTAAAGTTGAGTTATTTTTTAGTGTCTACCTTGTGTGGGGATTAAAAAAGCTTATATTAAAAATATAGAAATAAATAAAATCATCATAACCAAAGGGATAAAAGCTTTTGAGACTAAAATGATTGAGAAAGAAGCCCAGACTTCGGATAGTAGGTTAATTGTAGGAGGTCCCCCTGCATTTCTTAGACAAGTTAAAAACCATAAAGTAATTAGTATAGGGGAAATTATGATAAGCCGCTTGTTTATCAAAATTCTACGTGAGCCAGACATGCTATATTTAAGCCTGCGGAAAAAAATATCATAGAAGAAATAATCCGTGGGCTACCAAGTTAATTTAATGTAGCATTGACTCCCAGCTGGGTGAGGGTCAAGGCTCTAGCGGCTGCTAAAGATATATGCACCACAGATTAATAAGCAATAATACTTTATATCAACCTGGGTTATACAATAAAAGCCGAAATAAGAGTACCCGTGACACAAAATAAGGTTAGCAAAGAAATAACCACATTATTTGTGGTCGCCACTATAGCGGTCATTCGCACTAGACCGTACCCTCCGAGTTTTAATAAATCCCTGCTAAAATCATTGAACCCACGAGTGGGGCTTCCACATGAGCTAGCGGTAACCAGAGATGGAGTGAAAAATCGGAAGTTTTACTAAAAAAAGCTAGGAGTTTTATTTTAAAAAATTATTTGGATACTAGCTAATGTCAAGTTTATAGATAATATCTATTGGGAGAACCTTCCATTTATGATAATAATAATAATAAAGGTAAAGATCCTATTATTGTGTAAAAAAATATTGTTTTAGTGGCGTAAATACGTTCTGGCTGGTAGCCTCACCCCATAATAATAAAAAATAGGGACAAGGTTTAATTCAAACATAATAAAGAAGGTGATAGAGTTGATGCTACAAAGTTAATAAAGAAAAAGTGATCAAGATTATTATGTGGTAAAAAGTCAACAGCTCAAACATAATTAATAACATAATAGTTAAAAATAATCGGGAAAGAAAATGAGTCAATGAGAATCCAGGAAGAGAGAGAATGAATAATTAAGTCCTGAATAGGGACAATCTGAAAGTTTTTACAATTATAATCAAAGATAAACAAAGAGGCAAATTTTTTGTGTTTAGATACAAAAAAATTAAAAACTATTAAAGAAAGAAAAAAAAAATAGTTGTTAACTATTAGTTAATTCATAATAAGGTATTATTAATATTAGGTTTATCATTGAGGGTAGTGGCTGGGCTGAGAAGAAGAGGGGTTGTAATATTTTGAGGTATGCTAGAATAAACACCATATTTTTTTATCGGTGTATTATGAAATGAAAAGTTAGAGGGCTGTAATTTAAGGAGGATAAAATACTTTCTTGTTCAAGGTCTAGGATCTATCTTCATACTCCTAGGGGTGTTTAGGGAGTAGGATTACTGCTAATTATCGGTTTTTTTTAAATAAAATTGGGGGTATTCCCTTTCTATTTCTGAAGCTTAGACCTGGTGGTTAATAGGAGCTGGTTGGGGTTCTTTTAATAATAACTCTCAAAAAATTCTTACCTGTAGTATTTGTTAGAAATATTCCAAGCATAAGAAGTGTAGCTTACACATTCTTTTTGCTAGGTATAGTAGCTAGGTGTTTCGGCAGATTCTATAAAAGAGATTTAAAAAGAATTATATTTTACTCCTCACTGTTCAATCTTAGACTTTTGTTGTTACTAATAAACAACTTAGGGCTTATGTTTAGGTTTTTCCTAACATATTGCAAGGTAGAACTAAATATGTAGGGGTTTCAAACATCCAGCAGCTAAAAATAAGTAGGGGTAAAAGCTGAATGTTTATAAGGCTTGGGGGCTTTCCCCCTAGACTTGGGTTTATTTTAAGTGACTAGTCTTCAAGAATCTCGTTATCATAGAATTTAGAATTTATATTTTGGCTAGGGTCATTTAATATCCCTATTTATATTTTACCTCTACATTAATATTATCTTTATAATGGTAAACAATAAAATGGTGAGTATTGGAGGCTTATAGTAGGAGGAAAATCCACAGGTTTATATCTACAGTTAGGTTTAGTCCAGACTAGGGTTAAGAATCTATAGATAGCTTTACAAAATCTATTTTGAAAATAGGTGTAGGAGTTAACTTCAAAGCTATTTGACTAATTATTACTGAGCACCCATTTCTTTAGGTTGATGAGTCCCCCTGGCCTTAATAAGATCTTTCGCTGGAGCTTTTACGCTATGGGGCTATGAACCTCTTCATGGTGAGTAGGACTAAGTTATTCTTAGATCCCTACTTTTTTGCTATTAATTATATTTCAATGATGAATAGACGTGTCTAGAGAAGGAGGATACCAAGGTTTACATTCAAACGTAGTTCAGATGGGTTGCGATGGGGCATAATTTATTATTATTTCTGAAGTATTATTATTTTTCTTCTTTTTTGGGGGTTACTTCCATAGAAGTTTAATGCCGAGAATTGAAGTGGGTGGGGGGACAGTGACCATTCAAGGAGTGTTAAGTTTAAGAGCATGAGAGATCCCACTTTAAACAACATTATCCTACTAAGGTCGGAGCAAGGGTCACTGAAGGCATCATAGAGTGGTGCTGGGGGACCATAATTCCTCGTGTCAGAGGCTATTAATTACAATTATTTTAGGGGAGTATTTCAACTGCCTACAGGGACTGGAATATTTCGAGGCTAGCTTTAGTATTAGAGATAGGGTGTACGGGTCTACGTTTTCCTACTAAACAGGCTTTCACGGGTTACATGTGCTAGTGGGGGCAAGATTCGTAGGCGTCTGTTACAACCGTCTTTCTAAAGGACATTTTAGAAATGGTGTAAGGTTTAATTATTACTGGGGGGTGTAACTTACTATATTAGATTTTACCCAAGAGTCCATATTTTGTTAATAGAGTTAGGGTGACTAGTCGATTTCCAGTCCTTATGCTTTTGTGGGTGCGTAATACTCATTAGAGGGAGAGTGGTGATTTATTCTCAAGATTACATAATAAGAGAAAAATTTCTAATCGGTTTCTAATAATCTTAATATCTTTCATTTTAAGTATGCTAGTATTCATCTTTAGGGATAATATATTACAAATTATCTTAGGGTGAGATGGTCTAGGCTAAGGTCTTACTTATTAGTTTGTTACTATAACAATAGTAACTCTTCTAATGCTGGGGGTCTAACTTTAATAGTAAATCGAATAGGTGACGGGGGCTTGTTCATTGTCATATTCTATTTTGCCCTGAGAAGCCATCAAGCGCATGCGTTTATAAGAAATAACATGTATGTGGGTCTAATACTTTTTCTAGTCTGTTGCACCAAGAGTGCACAGGTCCATTTAGGGCATGATTACCCGCCGCCATAGCCGCCCCAACACCTGTATCTTCACTTGTTCATTCCTCAACACTAGTGACCGCGGGGATTTATTTAATAATTCGGTTTTATTCTAAAACTAGGGGTACCTGGTTCAGCCTTCTAGTGGGGGTTCTAACTAGCCTTATAGCCACTTATGTGCTTTAGCTGAAAAAGATATAAAAAATTGTGGCTCTTTCTACGTTAAGACAACTAGGTATCATAGCCACAATCCTAAGGTATGGGGAGTGGACATAAGGTTCAGACATTTAATTTTCCATGCCTTTTTTTAAGGCTACCCTATTTCTGGTAGTAGGGTTTTGGATTCATAGACAAAGAGGTTATCAGGACCTAAAAAACATCTCTTCAGCGAGGCTAAAAGATCCTCAGATTAGTGTTTTGGGGGTCTGGCAATAATAAGATTATGTGGACTTCCTTATTTGACGGGGTTCTACGGTAAAGATGTTTTTATAGAAATTTTATTGTACCAGGGAGGTGGTATGTTGACAATAACATTCATATTCTTCGGCATGTTAGGCTCCTTTATGTATAGTCTTCGAATGTTTAAAAGAATTAACAACAGAAGAAATGTGAGAATCATAGTAGTGTTGGAAGAAAGCCCTAAGTGCTATAAATTAAGACTACTAGCCTTGAGATGTTGAGAGTCCTGGGGGGTTATATGGTAAGCTGTTATTCAGTTTTAGGGGAAAGTGTGCTGTATGTCTTTTGGAGATAAAGCTAATTGTTTCAACAATAATTTTAGCTAGACTCTTAGTAGTTATAAAAAGAAAGATCAGTTCCTACTTTTGCCGACTTAGGCTACATATTTAGTCTTAGGCCCATAGTTCCAAATCTTATAAGTTACGTAACAAGCTTAATGTTAATTTATTTGACAAAACTTCTTAAATCCGTACTCTAGAGGGAGCTACCAAATAGGGGTCAGTAGACTAGCTCCTAATATTTTAAACTTAAACTTCTTCAACATAATAAAACTGTTATTCCTGCTAATATTCTTGCTAACAATAATTAGGTAATTGTACCTCAAGCTGAAGTTGTTTATTGAAATATAAGATTTTTTATGTATTAGAAGGTATGTTATTAGAATAGTTAAGTTGTATTTTTTATAAAAAGGTAAGCTAAATAAAGCTGGTAGATTCATAATCTATTTATAGAAATTTCTTTTTTTTAAGATTTTCAAAGGAAATTTCTAATTTCTATAAGGCTTAGGTCAAATCTTTGATTATTATACAGAAAATTGCAAATTTTCTAAGCCATTAGGAGTAATCTTGTTTAAGTACTTTATATAAAATATCCATTTGTGGGGTGGGAAAAACTTTAAGTCTTAAACAAATGGCTAATTGATCACAGTTTAGATTTCAAGATGCATCTTCACCCATAATAGAAGAGTTTATTTATTTCATGATCTTATTATAGTTTGTTTAGGTTTTATCCTAATATCAGTGGGGGTCTACTCTATCTGTTCTCCTAAAAGGTCCTTACGTAAATGGTCTCATTGATGGGCAGTGGTTCGAGTGGATTTGAACTGCACTACCTGGCTAGTGTTATTTGGGGTAGCTATACCCTCATTATCCTTGCTGTACATATATGACGAAATGTCTAACTACGACCTGGGGGTGAAAGTCAACGGTTACCAGTGATACGAAGTTATGAAATACCTTCGAGGGAGGGGCTGTCTTTTGACTGTTTCATAATCCCTAGTAACGAACTGTTAAATGGTCAAACCCGACTCCTAGACACCGACGTGATTTAATTATATATATATATATATTTAAGATCAATTATAACGTTCGTTTTTGGTGCTCCAATCATGATGGTGCGTAATTTATGTTCATCATCAAAACATCTTCTGATATTAATTGGCAATATACGCATTGCAGTTACTATTGCCGCACATATAGACTAACTCTCAATTTTGATGGCTGAGTCCCCTAGAAATGCCAAACAGGGTAGCCTTTAATATGGTCCTTTTCAAACCCCAAATGTTCATTGCGTTTAATTCTAAATAATATTTGATGATAGTTAGAGCTGGACAATTACAAAATGCATGTTTATAGTTGTGTATAAAAGGAATCCTAACAATGTCCCGAAATTTGTAATATTAGCCGATATTGTAGTTGACTTGTAAATTTTAACTCATCAACGATTCCAACCATTGGTTTCAAAATATCCTCTTCCACTCAGGGGGAAGATTATGTATTTTAAATATTCTTCGGCAACAGAATGGGCCTCAAGAGTTCCGATTTCTTTGTCGCTGAATGTCAGAAACCATGGCATTAGCTGTGTATGCTATTTGGCAAATCTTTGAAGGGATAAAGAAACCTCCCTGTCGTGAAAACCGATTCACTCCTTATATCACCATATGTAAAAGCTCCTTCTTTAGTGCAATTTTTTCAAGTTCTTTCGGTTTCAAGTTTGAAATTTTAAAGAATGGGGGCTTGCTGGCGTTCTTGCGAATTATGTCAATGATGTTATTATTGTCAAATATGGAGAACCTCTCCAAAAAGTTCTTTGAGCAGCTCCTCAGTTTTCAGAGAATTGTGCTACATTATCATTAGACATATCCGTTCCGACTATGAGAGCAGTATATATATTTGTTTGACGAAAAAAGAAATAGTAAACCATCTATTCTTCGATTTGTGATGCTCTCAGCTGCCGCCCGATACACCGCCCTCTCCCTCAAGATCCCCTCCGACACCGAGGACTCATGGGTCCATGCGGGGAACGTCATCAAATTTTATCCATCCAAATCAAAAGAATATTTTAAAATTATGCAAAAAATATTGAAATATTTTAAATAGATACCCGTTTGATATTTTGTTTATTGTTTTACCTCTTGTTTAGATTTTTATTATAAATTATAATGTTTATTTTACTTATATATTATTTTTTATATAATTTTATATATCATCTAACAATAAGGGAGAAAAAAAAATATATATATATATTTGAAGCATATATGCACCCTCTCCATTCATTCGTTGGCCCTATAGCTAGGTCCTTTAATATTTTCCGATACAATTTAGGTACTATTTTATTTAGGAGAACTAGCCCCCTCTTAATTGGGACCGTCTTCTTTTCAAAATGGAAATGTAGTGTTTATCGAAAAGGGTATCCAACCAGTAATCTTCAGCTTGAATGAGCCTTTCTCCAATAATTGGTGGGGCAGTTGACGTGTAGACCATTTGAGAAATAAGGACAGTATTATAGAGATCCACTCTTCTTTGAAGATTTAACCCTCTCCATGATTTACACCATTTAATTGCTTGAGTATACAGTCTTTCAAATTCGATTGTGAGGGTTCGTTCGTTCCCCACTCTATTTCTAGAATTTGCACTAACTTAACAGCTCTACATCCCGTATTAATGACATTTCTGTAGGTTTCCAGGAGTCTATGGAAAGAATGGCCGTTTTACTTTTATTTATTTTCATCCCAGAGACTTTAGAGAATTTTATAAAGAAAATTAGAACAACTTCCACACGTTTGATGACTTGTTTTGCTGAGTTTCTTTCTATCATAGTGTATATCATTGGCATAGAGATCAATACGATGCCGTTCTAAGCCAAGTAGGACGCCAAAGCCTCCATATTTTCGGTTTAAAATAGTACTTCACTGTTCCATTGCCACTACAAATGGTAATGGAGATACTGGGCATCCTTGCCTAAAGCTTTTGCCAAAGATGATTGGGTCACTTCGTACACCGTCGATCATAATTGTTGAAGATCCATTGAATAAAGGGAACGTATGGGGTTAAAAAAAGGAGTGGCAGATATTTTTTCATTGCCTTTAGACTAAAATTATATCTGATTGAATCAAGGCTTTATTAAAATCAATTGCGGTTATAGCACCAAACTTCCTTCTAGTATTAACTGAATTTATAGAAGCACTTATGTTTCTATGGATGTCAGCTATATGCCGCCCTTTAAAGAATCCTTTATGGTTTTTACTAACTATTTTATTAAAAATTGGTTCCATCTTTTTCGCCAGAACTCCTGCAATTATGCGATATGCTTCATTCAAATATTTAGAGGCCTCCAATTACTAGTTCATCAGGCCCACCGAGTGACGTGGGCCCGATTTTTTAATGATGTGCCAACTGTGCCCCCCATAACAACTGTAGGGCTCCCAAAAAGCCTGGGCCTACTGCCGGGCCTGTAATACATGTATCATCTCCTTCCTTGGGATGAGGGATATTCTTCCTTTGTAGAGCAGGAGGGAGCGATCCTTTTTTCTCCATTTCTGTGCCAAATCGTAATAAGTATAGAATGGTTTCCTCTGGACATAAGGTAAAAAATCTTCCTCTCGGGAGACTGATCGACTCATGATATGAGCATTGAGACTTGTTTGTATTTCACATTATCATTATTTGCTTTCAATTCTTTCATATCTATTCCCGTCTTTTGTTATCTTATAATTTGCTCATTTTTACAAAAAATATTTTTTTAAAGGCTTTTACACTTTATACATAGTAGAGGTCGATTGATTTATCGGCGCCGAATGTACTCTTTCTAAGCTCTCAGAATCGGCAAATTTTTGCACCGATAGCTGTGATACACAAATATCTGGATTTTTTTTTGTAAAAATATACTATAAGAATATTATTAAATACATTTCAGGACTCTGAAATATATAAATTAAAAGATCATTCTATTATTATAGACAAAGAAAAGCTTATATTTCTGGGGGTCATAGTATTAATAGAACGTGCTGGTTGATGTGTAAAACTTTATCATAATTTTCTATAGTAACGACTGACAGTTTTTGTTTGATTTCACAAATAAAGCACTAATATCGGCGGAGGCCTTGTGCAATTGGTTTCAATTATTCCAAAATATATAGAGATGTATTAGTTGACATCACGAAAAAACCCCTAATAGAATGGAGAAGAACAGTGGCCTGCTACGAGGTATTTAAGTTGCGTTTATTGGGCTCGGATCTGACAAATCGAATAACGTCAAAACTATCTCCAAAGAGATTTTGGCATATATCTCAAAATTCGAAGACGACTCAACAATGGACGTAATTCAGAAGAAACGCTGATAGAAAATATTCTTTAATGGTCTTGGCAACCCGCATGACCTTGAGGAATCTGCAATTAAGAATGACATCTTCACGCGTCATGACATCAAACCCGGGAGCCAATTTGATGTTGGTCTTTTCAAATTCCCATTATTGAGGTCTTCAAAGGAACATACATTGCTTACTCCATGGCATCTAAAAATGAATGTTCAGTCAGATTCTTTCATGGCTGACAGAACTTGTCAAAAGTCTTTAGACCTCCTTGATCTCCCTGAAAGATGGAGGAAAAATATCCTGAGGTCATTGGAAAAAATTGCTGATGGAAAGAAGTTTACAGCCCAACTTCAGGTCTCGGCGGACCTGATTAAATTTTACAGGCCTTGCAAGGATTGCAGAACCTTATATAATAGCACTTTACATGCTTTTGAGGATTGTAGAGCAGTAAGCATTTTAAAACATTTGTGGAGCTGAACCTAAGGAGATTAGTTGGAAAATCAACCGACAAGTACTGTAAAGCTGTTGTACTCTTTGGCTTAAACAGTGGTGGCCGTTCTTCGACTACAAAGGCGATCAACTTTGGAATCCTCAACGCAAAGGCCCTCATAGCGAAAAGGATTACAACGAATGAACCCCTTCATCCCTGGAATTGAAGGCAATTCTTCTATCGGCTGCAGCAAGGTACGCTGCCTTAGACCTCAAGATACCTTTCCCTTTCGACAATTCGTGGACCAGGGCGTCGGAAGAAATTAAGTACTTCCCATCGGTAGCGCTAAGTCATAAAAAATATTAGAATAATTTTAAAGAGGTTTAAAGATTTTAATTAGTTGCCATCGGGTTATAAAATTTTGCTGTGAGATAATGAATTATATGGTTATCAGTGATTTTAATTACATGTCATTTGTATTATATAATATCGTTGCAATGTAATGATCTGATTAATTATTAGTAATTTTAATTAGAACGTTCTCTGTTGAGGTAATTTTTTAAACTATAATGTTTATTTGTATATTTTTACGTATTTACCTCAATTTTAAATACATATTATATTTTTGTATGTGTTTTTAAAGAACTGTGGAATAAAGAAAAAAAGCATTATATTTCATATTATGTAGTTTCTTTAGTTCATTTTTGCCTTCTATAATCCGCCGGTTAATCGACTATTAAGTGGAAACACACAACCCATGAGTAATATATCAGATACTAAATCCTCCCCTCGGTCGACCTCTAATCTATAGAATGGAAATATAATCCATGTCCTTTTAATTATTATTAGTTATGAATAAAGTACTTATTGTTATTGTCTGTTTATTGAGGACATGTAATAAAGCCTATTATTCGCGATGATTTATTATGACATGGATAATATTCTCATTTTTCACATTTTATTGTGCATTTTAATGTTGATCAATTTATCATTCGTGCAATGCATAAATAAGATATAAATTTTAGAATAATTACATTTGTTGAATATATGTTGGATCCAAGGTCGTTTGTTTGTTAATTATAAAAATGAATGTGGCTTTGTACAGAGTGGTACAGCAAAAATTAGAAAATGACAAAGGCCAATTTGAAAGCTAGAATAGTTTATTTTAGAGCCATTTTAATGGTAAATTCCTGAAACAAAATATGTTAAGGATACAGTAAGTTACAATTTTTATTCAATGTGTCCTCCATTATTCCTGATGATGGCTTCAATACGTGGACGAACAGAGGCACAGCTGGTCTTGATGAAGTCCTCCAACATGTTGTCCCACTCCTTGGTGATGGTGGCCTTCAGGGCTCGACACTGGTGTGTGAGGTTTTGTTGGTCTTGCCCTCCAGGAAGCCCCAGACAGCAAAGTCTAGAGGGTTCACATCCGGCGATGAGGAGGGCCAGAAGTCCGCCGGCCAGAAGGAGGCCATGTTCCCCTTGCAGAACTCCTGAACCTTCTTGAACGTGTGAGCCGGGGCTCCGTCCTGGGTGAACACATAATTGTTCATTGGGAACGTGCTCTTTAGCTATGGCAAGACCTTGTACCTAAGGACCTTGTAGTAGACATCAGAGTTGACCTTCTCATTGGGCCTGAAGAAGTGTGGGGGCATCTTGTTGCCGTCGGAGGCCACGATACCCAGGACCATGACTTGGGCTGGATGTTTGGTCCTGTAATACCCCTCCACCTGACCTCTTGTTTCTGCCAAGAATCGATCATTTCTTCTGTTCAGCACTGCGTCCACTGTGAAGATCTTCTTGTCGGAGTAGATCTTGACCGTGTCGCCGTTGTGCTTGAAGAAGTTGAGGACTTTTTTGCTCTCTCTAACCTTCTGGCCTTCATAGTGGCCGCCAACAGATGCCTTGGTGTCCTGACGAAGCTCTTGAGACCCAAGACCTCGTGGACGGCCCTGGTGACGGTGATGAGAGCAACGTTTCTCTCGGCGGCCATCTTCCTCATGGACTTGGTGGGGTCCTTCTTGATGTTTTCCTGCAGGAGGTTCAGAACTCACCACTTCGTTTTTGTTGTGTCCCCCAGTCCCAGGCTTCCTGGAGATCGGATCCATGCCCTCCATGGCCTTCCTGATGTTGTAGACCGTGGCCAAGGATACCTTGATCTGGGTCGTGATCACCTTCGGGTCGACTTGGGCGCAGAGGAGATCAATCGCCCTTTGCCTTTTCATCTCTTGCTCAGACATTTTTGGTTATACAAAAACACAACAGATACCAGTTTGTAGGATTTTGTTTACTCTTTCGAATGGCACCAAGCTCAAGATCATACAACAAATAGCAATGGAGCTAGGGCCTTTAAAAGTCCATTCTAATTTTTGCTGTACCACTCTGTATATAATAATAATCAGCTTATTGTGAATTAGGGCAGGGAATACCAACGGTTTTGGAGACTCAAGCAGGGAATGCTATAGTATCTGGAAAAGGAACTCCCTCCTTTTTATGTCAAATTTAACTACCTTCGTAAAAGAAAGAAAGATAAATGGAAGGAGTTCTTCCTTTTAGGAACTCCCTCCTTTTCTAGTTTTACGAAGGTAGTTAAATTTTGACATAAAAAGGAGGGAGTTTCTATTCCAGGTACTATAGCATTCCCTGCTTGAGTGTCCAAAACGTTGGTATTCCAATAACTAGGGTGATGCTTATTTTGCTCCTTTTCCAATTTAAGAGAAGGGAGGGTCCTGAGAATTTTACAGTTGTGCCGATACATGATCTTGTGATTGCTTGAAAAAAATCCGATATAGTTTGGAGGTAACTCAACCACCTTAAGTTAACCATCTAGGTGTAGTGAATTTACTAATCATGACCAAACGTGATAATGGAGATAAGAGCTTTGCAAGATTCTTCGAAACAATGTCTAGGGTCTCACCAAGTCCGCCATCCGCCGGTTGCCATTTATGCCCTCAATCGGCAGGGATGAACGTGTCTCGAATTCGGAGGTTATATATTTTATTACCTCTCAATAATACAAAATAAATAATTTATGTGGAAAAGCTAATTTGTAATTTTTTATGTTGATTCAAATAAAATAGTTGAATCATGGTGCTGAACAAATAAACATTATTTGGAAAAATAATAAGGGTAAAATAAGTAAAAAGATTTTATAATATTTATTTATTTTCAATGTTGTTTTTTCCCTTCATGGTACAATAGAACTGCATTCGACTGGATAAATATAAGCATACGAGCGTGAATATTAGTATTTCGTACAAAGGATCTTATCATTGTGGTAGACCAAAAATGACCTTCCTGACTCGGAGTCAGCTCTTACACCTCAACTTTGAGAGTTGAACACGTCTTAAAGCAGAGCTATTGCCATGCCGTTGCTATTTCATGGGTTTATGAATGGATTATGTGAAGTCTATAAAGTGATATATACCTTAAATAATCAAAGTAAATCATATATAAATAATTTTATTGTCATGCGGAACAGTATTTAGATAACTGATATTCTATCCATCATCATATAGCTGTAAATTTAATATTTAGAAAGGCCTATTTAGTTATTTAGTATTTCTTTTGCCGCGAGAATTTATTATGAATTTTAAATCGGATATAGACAACTACTTGTTTATGAATGAATATATAAACTATTAGAGTTATAATTTTTTTTTCTAAGTAGTGAATCATCCTATAATTATAATAATTACATGCAGTCTCTCAAAAACATTTCTCATATTCTGAAATATGTAAGTTGTGTAAAAAAGAATTTCAAAGAAATATACAAATAAAATATTTTTTTTTACATTTTTTTATTCATATACTTTAGAAATTACTGGTGCCGGATTGAGGTCTGGTATGGTGGGACTGATTTAGAGCTAAACAGACTATAGTATTTATATGAATAATTTTTTTTTGCCGGCATCTTTATTCTTTTAACTTATTATACGTAAAACCATACAAATATAAAATATTTAAGAACGATAAGAAAAAATTCAACATTTGTAGGACAACCTCTACATCAATATTATTGGATTTGATTTAAATTACAAGAGACCCACCCCCTAAATCAAATGGTAATAAATACTGCGTTAAGCAATATTAAATAATTAATTATTGGCTCTCTCGATTAAAACTCCTCTCTCAGGATCTCTTTCCTGGAAATGAACAGGAAACATTATTCGATTTATGCCATCATTATACATGAAAACTTTGAAGAGGGTTCTAAAGATTCATCGTTTATTCGTAAAATAATGTATTAATGTAGTTTCATTCTTGTATTTGAAGACAGTTTTAAAGTGTTTATATTTATGTTATTGATTTAACATAACTGTCGCAAATATTTTTATATAAGTTATCTAGAATTTTAGTGTAGTGTATATTTTACAGTGTTATTCTTTGTTTGATAGCGAAAATATTTAAAATGACAGAAATAACATGACCACGATGATTACTAGGTACTAAGAATAAATTAAAGGGTTCTTGTCTCTCCAATCTGAAAAGTAAAGAATAAGGTTAATCCAAATATGCAGCTATTATAGAATAATAATTATCATTTTATTTAAAAATATTGTGCATAGCATCAGATACAATTATTAGGCGTTTTAAAGAGAATAAATAATTTTATTACAAAACGTCTGATTATTTTATATATAACTATAAAATATGTGAATTTGAATGATTTTGGCCTAATTATTTCAAAGAATGAATTGGTTTTATACAACATATATATTTGCCATGCTTAAGTTAATTCCAAGATGCACCAAGGAATACAATAGTGCCTTTTTGGAGTAAGGATTATACGTTGGGGATTTTTTAGTTTAAGAGAGAGCTATTTCACATATGTTAACTCTCGTATAAACTGCATCTTTTGATGCAATATATTATTTCACATCCAAATAACCTTTTTTTGTAAAAAAAAGTATTTACATAATAGTATAAGATGTACATTTTTAATTTTTTTGAGATAAGGATGAGTTTTGTTATGAAATTTTGAGCTTTTATCAACTTTTAGGAAGTCAGAATACTGTTTTAGAGCTTGCGTATTTTTTTACAGCCCTATATGTTTATATATATATATATATATATATATATATATACAGAAACGACCGGAACATCTTTTTTCGCCGGGACCCGGGCCGGGACTTAAATTTTTCAAGCCGGGAATTAATATATATATATTTTTCGTTCCTTCGACATTCTGAAATGACCCCAAGAAAGTGATGACCAGGCCTGTTGGAATTTGGAACAAAAACAATGTCCTATATGCCCATAAATATGCGGGGAAAAATGACTAAATATGCAAAAAATATGCAAAAAGGTTAAATGAGCAAAAAGAAAAGCCGTATATAGAAAAAAAATGTATATATTTTGAATAAATAAAAATTATGCCATGTAATCATTGTTCCACTGAAAATGAGTATATCTTTTATATGCCCTCTGTCAGACTGGTTCGCTGGTCAGACAAAAGAGACTTTAGTTTGGAGAAGTCCCTTTCGCAGTCCACAGAGGTAATTGGAACGCACGAGAAGAGGAACAGCAATTTGGGATCATCTTTGAGCTCCAATCTCTCTCTCTTCAGAATTCTGGAGTAGAATTTATTTTTTTGGAGTCCGGGTTCTTCTCAAGGACACTATTCAACTTGCTGGCAAAGGGCTCAACGGTTAGCTGCATCTGCACCCTCTCAAGGATTCCAATGCTCTCCATAAGTTGAAGGCGCTCTTGCGGGCTTGAATTGGCGCGTACCAGTTGAATAAACTTGCCCTTGATGAATGCCGGCTGACCAGTTTTGGGTCCCTGAACAGTTTCTTGGCTTTGACGATTGCCAAGCTGCCGTCATTGAGAGATTCTATGAAGTCGCCAATCCCCTTGAAATGGTCGCAGTAGCAGAATGATGCTTCGAGTCAAGTTCCTCACCTGGTCAGCAATGCTCTGGAACAGGAGGAACTTGCCCGGAAGCGTCGAGGTGCTTTGACAAACACCTTATTGATATCAGAGATCAGTTCATCCACTAAGGAATTCGTAACGAACCAATTCAGCCACCCTGTTGAGAGCGTGACAGATGCAGGTGACATGCATCATGTTGGGAAGAGTTCCTTCAAACCCCGCCCGGCCCTCAGACAGTAAGTTGCTTCATCAGTGACGAGCAGGTGTAGACTATGTAATCAAAATATTCGCAAAGTACCTTGAAGAGTGCCCCTGTCGCAGCCTGCTGAATCTTTTTGTTGACAGCATGGATGTCAAGAAGGTCCAACAGAAGGGGTCGATCCTTGAAGCGTCCATCGAGGGGCCCAGAGAAGACTGCAGTCATGGCTCTGCCACATCTGTCGTTGTCTCATCAACAAGAACAAACAAACTCTTATCCTGCAGCCGATCCTTCACCTTATTAATATTGACTTTACTTTCCTTCTCCATTGCTTGTGACAGAGACCATTGGCATTGGCTCGTGGCAGTACCTTTCAATGAAGGCATGGAACAGAGCATCCAAAAAGGCTTTTTGTGTCGGCATTGTATTTCCAGACAGTTTTCCCTCCAAATTCCCGCATCAACGCATGCAGATCAACAGACTTGGGCATATCGAATGTGGACACTGAATATCGTTGTACCCTAAAGTATGTTGTTGACCACTTTAGAAATGGGTGAGCTGTATGAAAAAGCGAAACAGACAAATTGGTGATGACCCCCCCCCCCCTTGATATTAATGGATATTATAGAAACAAGCTGACTGTTTACTTTTAAGAAGACCCTATGGCGACTGCCTTTAAACCCCAACGACAATGATTTAATATAAATACCTTGCAGATAAAATACAAAATGGATATAAATGGATAGGTCTGAGTGATTACAATATACAACAGACTCAGACTATATATAGGTATATATATATATATATATAATATATATATATATATATATATATATATATATATATATATATATATATATATATCCTCAAAATTGTTTCAAAATATGCGATAAAATATGCAGAAAAAGGCCAAATATGCGTTATATGCGTTTAAAGGTCGTTTATGCCCAGAAAGTGTATTTACCAGATTCCTACAGCCCTGGTGATGACATTTTTTTTAGAAAATAATATTTCGAAAATTTCTTTCTAAAAAAATGCCGTCCCTTTATGACAAACGAAAGAAATATTTAAGTCCTGGCCTGGAGTCTAAAAAACACCAGGACACCGGGCCGGGATGCTCAAAAAATAGCTGGGTACCTGGTCGTTTATATATATATATATATATATATATATATATATATATATATATATATATATATATATATATATATATATATATATATATATATATATATATATATATATATATATATTTCAATTTCGATCATTAGTACTTGTCTTATGCAATAATGTTGTAAATAACGTTTATATCGATAAACAAGTTGTAAGATAATCATATGTTTGTTATCGATTGTTGTCAATGACTTATAATTGAGGAAAGGGCATTTATGATGTATAAACTATGAAAGGGCAATGACCCTTAATGAATTATTGGTATTTTTCATTGTTATTGAAAAATAGTTTGTAATAAAAAAAGTAATTTCGTACATAACTTGCATATTTGTTTTTAAAGTCTTTATAATTTAGAGTATTTCATTCATTTTTTTTCTTTCTCAAAAGCAAGGTATTCATTTATTATCCAATCATGTATAAATATTTTATAGGAAAATGGTATATCTGAAAAAATAAATAAACTCCCTTTTATAACTGTATCAAGTGTCAGGAATTTAATAAAATCATATAATTTTTTCGACACATCAACATCATGAAGTCAAAACTTTAAATCGGATTTTACGTGTTTCAACGATAAATATAGGTGATTTTAAAAAAATTTCAAATATGTTTTTGTCTGATTGTCTTAATGGTATATTCTTCCTTCGAGTGGTTTATTTGGAACTAAAACGTGAGAGGAAGTCTATTTTATGTAAGTAACTGAATTGTGGTATATATATATATATATATCAGGAAACGACCGGGACACTTTTTTTCGCCGGGACCCGGGCCGGGACTTCAATTTTTCAAGCCGGACAAGGCCGGGACTTTTATATATTCGTTCTTCGTCATTTTGAAAGTGACTACATTTTTTTAGAAATATATTTTTTTAAATTTAATATTTTTATAAAAAAGTGATGACGTTTAAAAAAAAAAAAATAATCTTAATCTTATTATATTTTCGTTCGTTCGTCATTCTGAAAGTGACGACGTTTTTTTTAGAAAATATTTTTTCCATCAAACAGTACAACACTATTGGTCTATGAAAATACTTTTCTTTTCTTGAGGAATTTTATAACTACGAATAAGTCTAATATGTATATATACAAAATGTATATAATAGTATTTTAAGGGAATCAAAGACACTAGATTCTTATCGCTAGAGATGTCAAGTGCCTATTGGGAATCATAAATGTTGTTTTCTGAGAAGGCATAAGCGCCTAAAGAAAACAGGACTTAACTCATAAACTGCCGATAAATAGCACCCAAAAAAATGAAAGCCTCTTTTTTTTTTTCTTTTCTTGCTCTTTTTTACGGTGATAGCTTTTGCAATTGAAACTTAAAATTTTATCACGAAACCTCACACTTAGGTCGATATTCTTGAAAAGTGCCAAGGTTGTACTTATTCAAAACATCTTCATGAATGTCTAGTCCTGGCGTAAAAAAAAGTATTTTATAGACCAGTACTGTTGTACTTTAAAAAATCTTTTTTGATGCGGAAAATTCCGGCCTAAAAAACGTCGTCACTTTTATTCAGAATCAGACAAATCAACAAGTCGTACTATTTTGTGGCACACCAGTGCTGATAAGCTTTATTGTTCGATAACTTGATGCAGAAAAAAATGAATATGTCCAATTTGGAGTGAATGGATAATAATAATAAAAGAAATTGGAACATTTTATTGAGTTATAGTCCCCTTTTTTCTTAAGGTATTGCCAAAAATGTATCTGATCGGGGGGAAAGTGATAACAATGATCGTAATTGTATTTAAATTCTTATTCAAATTGGGCCCTCGGGTTCTGCTAGCAACAAACGGGGTATTGGAGTATCAAATTTTCGCCATTGAAGCATTGTTCTTCTTTCACGTCCTTTATTCTCAACAGTTCTTTTGTCTCCGGTATCCATTTGGTCGTATACAGCAAAGGCGTCCCTTTTAAGAAAAGCGGGATCACCATAGCCATATCCTCTAAGCCTAAGAGGTCCTTTGCTAACTCAACTTGTTTGAGCCATTCGTCGATGCTGCCATCCCCATTGTATTTCGAAATTACGTCTTTCAGTCCTATTTTATCATAATGGCGATGGAGGTCTCCAATCACAATGGACACAAATTCAAAATCTCCTTCTTCCGGTACGGACACACACAATCCTCTTACAGGGTCGTCTTTCTTTTCGGGCGAGAACATCGTCGAGAGATCAGCAGAGATGGATCCGGGATGATCTGACCACGCCTCACATTCGCAGTGGATCATAGTGGATACTGAGAAAGTAGTATAACTTATCATATGTGCAGGCTGAATCTGAGTACACCCTTATCACTTCTTATCCTGGCCACCCCTCACCCCCAACCTGAGCAACACTAATTTGTTAGCTACACGTGAAAAAATTGAACACTGAACGGTCTAATGAAAAAAAATGAACGCTTAACGGACCCCCATCCGCTCTAGACATTGAATATGAATTACCTATATTATGTTATCTAAATTAGGTACTACCAGGGCAAGATAGTACGCAGAGGTTGTGTGAACTTTATATTTACAACGTCCATATTGCAACATGTTGTTATTATTATAATATTAAAAGTTATGTGACTTCATGATTCCCATTGTTGCATTTATGATTTTTTAATATCTATTATTATAAGATTGTAATGATGATATATATATATGAAGAAGCATGCTTGATCGAATGATTTTTGATAATTCAATCAATATCAGAATAGACAAATTTATCACCTTTGTTGGTCATTGAGTGCAAGATTAAAGGAACCGTTCGAAGCCCAGTGTTCGAAAGACATTATAAAAAGTTATATTTAAAAAAACCAAAATGTTATTCATATGTAAAAAATTTTATAATTATTTAGAGGTCTTACCCAATTTTTTCCTCTTAAAAACCTGATCGAGGTGTTTTCGAAACTTCACGCGGCTCACACTAGCCATCTATTTGAATATACAATGATAAAAATTAAATATTTAAATAATTGCAGAATAGTTCATCCACCACCTGTGAGCGTTTTCCACATACATTCTACATAGTTTGTATGAATATGTTCACAGGATCAACAAAATTTGTTGAATGATTAAATACCTTATGCTGGTATTGAAGTATATCGTGTAAGCCTCTACAAGTAATCCTTTGAACTTTTAAGTCATCTTAAAAAAACACTAATGAGTATCACACACCCAAATGATACGTCCTATAAATTTTCTATAACGTCACGGGGTTGGTCAACTTTCTTTACAATATCACTATTGCTATATATTTGTTGTTTTGACGAGAATTCAATTGAAATCGTTCATAAACTCTATTCATTGCGAAATTATGAGTGTTGCTCTCTCAGAAATTCTGGATATTATTGATTCCAGTCAATCG
>CP045902.1:13872898-13897967 GCA_013387185.1 Caligus rogercresseyi
TATACTAGGGTAGGAGGTATGGGGTCTATCTTCAAAATATGCATTGTACCATTTTTTTTGGACCATTATGGTAAAAATAAGAAGAATCCAAAAAAAAATTTAAATTTTATGCATTTTTGCGGTTTGCCGCCCAAAAACCACAAAAACGATATTTGGGCCCTGGATGATCCTTAAAATCCATATTGATCACTTAAGGCCGGTTTTCTGGTACCAGGCAACCCCCAATTGCTATGAATGGTTATGAATACTTAAGGGGAGTATGGTAAATCATTGTTCCATCAGTTTTGGGGTGTTTGGAGTCCTTCAGGGCATAAATTACCCAAAATGGCCAAAAATTTGCCCCCAAAAAAACTATTTTTTGGCCCCCCCAGCCCAAAATCGACGTGAAATTTCTTGTGTTGAGTGCAGGGCTCTTGAATATGTGAAAAATTTATCACTATTGTTAAAAAATATTTAAAATTGGTTTTTTTAAATGTGAGTAAGACATGTGGGACTTATTTGAACTGATCAGTATCCTTTTTTAGAACAGGCCTTGATAAAAAATTCACATTATTTCTAGTAATTCAATTTATTGCCATTATGTGTGATTTTTTTATCTAGCTTTGTCAGCCAAAATGATATATACACTGGATAATGACCTTTTGAGCTAATGAGCTTTTATTTCCTTTTCAGGGTGTAATCAGTAAGAAGAGCAGCATCAATGATGAACATGGGTGAGAGAATCATGTTCGTGTTGGGGGACAAACTTCCCACTATTTACGATGTCGCGATATCCATATACAATGTAGTGTCAAAACCGAATTCTGGAGGGATGAAAAATGTATTCAGGCATACGTCACGGCACTAATCAATGTTTTGGATCAAATCATTTGGTAAAAAACACCTGATCACACGCACACCGATAACCAAAAAAGTGGAGACCATAATCAAACATTATCAGAATAATGGTTACATAGAAGCCACTCGCAGAAAGCCAAAACATAAGGGTGAAGTTATGCTGAAAAGAGTGTCCGGCAACTTAATCGTGAGTGGAGTCGAAAATCAATATCGTGGTCAAAGAAGCAGAAATCCTGATAATGGACTTTTCGATATTGGTGCAATATGGACAAGCTGACAGGAACGAGAGAGAATTCTACATCGACCACAGGCAACACGTATTGAAAGTCTGAGCAAAGAATTGATACTGATTTGCCATTGAGGAGCAGCAGGAGAAAGAGCAAAGAGCTGAGCTACAGCTAATGCAAAAATGGAGCTGCAGTGAAATGGGAACTATTTTCAAAGTTTAAGAGTATATATTTTTTCTAATATATTGTAGATTATTACATTTTGTCCACAGATGTCTTATTAAAATATGCTGAGAACTTGATTTTATTTTACTTCACCCAACTCATCTTGCTTCAGAGCTTCAGGCAGTACTGGAGAACTTCTAAGGTCCTATGCAATGAGTCCTATCAGTCTGTTTATGGTAAAATTAGGCTTATTTTGGCCCTTTTTATGCCCTGAAGGACCCCCAAAACCCATAAAATACTGGAATAATGCTTGGATATGCTGGTTTAAACTATATGCATCCATTCATAGCCATTGGAATGTCTCGAGACCGCCAGAGTACTCATAGCGGGATAATACAGATTTGGGGCAAATTTTCGGTAATTTTTGGCCATTTTTGGGTAATTTTATGCCCTGAAGGACTCCAAAACCCCCAAACTCTGATGAACAATGATTTACCATACTCCCCTTAAGTATTCATAACCATTCATAGCAATTGGGGTTGCATGGGACCAGAAAACCGGCCTTAAGTGATCAATATTGGATTTTCAGAGGTATCTCAGGGCCCAAATATCGTTTTTGTGGTTTTTTGGGCGGCAAACCGCCAAAAATGCATAAAATTAAATTTTTTTTTTGGATTCTTCTTATTTTTACCATAATGGTCCAAAAAATGGTACAATGCATAATTTGAAGATATGACCCCAAAATCATGCCATACCTCCTACCCTATTATAACTACAAAAATATATGTATTTATTTTTCTTTTTTCCCCTTTTCTTACTTACAAATAACTTTATCGTCACTTTAAAAATATTAGTTTTGAAGCGCCGCTACCCAGGGTTGCTGCCGCACCTCCTGCACCCCAACTTCCCGCGCCCTGATACATTCGGATGATAAAATGCAAGATTTTTCATTTGATTATGTATTCAAAAGTACAAATAAATATATAAAATTGTGATAAATATTTCGTTTGAAGAATTTAATTTAAATGGTACATTCTAAACCAAATAAAAGATGTAAAAAACAGAATTGAAAATCATTATTTTGAAAGGATGGTTTCAAACGTATTAAATGATATAATAAACTGAATATTTCGGAATGAAGGTATATTCAAAGTGAGGGTAAAAGGAAGGAAGTAATCGACTTAAAGAACGAAAAATGAGAAACATTGCTTAGGGTATATATATTTTTTTGGAACAGCCCCGGCATCTTTATACTACAGTCCTGACTTATAATTTCTGGAATTAACTTCCATTTGCTCTAACTAATACTTAAACGACAAGGTAATCTCCAGCCTTCAAATACCAAGTGTATAAAAATTGAAGTTATCTATATTTTCTCAATTTAATGCTTAAATTGTAGGATAACGTAATATAAGTGTCGTATTTATGAACATAACATATGTTTTGCTGCATTTGAATCATAAATATTAATATTAATCAAATAAAACATAATAATTCAAGGTAGTATTTTCTTTTAATTAGCTAACTGTGACAAAAGTATTGATTCCCTTACAATAATAATTATTTGCAATAAGTAATTAAAGAAACTCTTTTGGTGATATTGCAAATAACTTGAGTCCTAGTTGATGTCGTTTACGATTTACGTTGAAAATGATTGCATCTTGTTGTGCAATATTAAAGCTGTAATTTACAAGGCTTTACTTCTTGAGGAACTTTTAACTGTTCACGTATCATTGTGCCGAACAGTGCTGGTGTTCTTGCTATCCAACTTTTCCTTAAAAAATAAACACAAAAAAACCAATCCGTGGGGACGTTACTTTCTTTGCTAAGATATGGATCCCTGATATAGACTTATTTGTGAGACGGTGAGCATCTTTTCTCACTTATTTACAAAATATTTTGATTACAAATCAACCATTATCCAAATTCTGATTTTAAGCTGGTCTGGTGTTTACCACATTGTCATCTGAAACGAATATCATTAATTTGTAAGTGATAAAATGAATAATAATTGAAATAATGGATTATAAAATTATTTTACCTCTACACATATTGGAATTAGTATTCGTTGTTTCATTTGATATATCATGTTTTTCTACGGCAACCGCGTAGTCAGAATCATCACAACTATCCTCTTTCACTGAGGGAACAAAATCGTATAAACTTTAAATTTAAAATACCTCACTGGATGCACATGGGCAAACATTGCCAATGAGGAATTGGAAACTTCTTACTTTTGTGGCTCCATCCATGGAATTATTTGGAGGAGTACACTGCGCTTTTCTTCCGATCAACGATAGATATAATCTATCAAAACAAAAATAAAAAGCCTTTCATGGATAAATTTGGGAATCCTTGTTCTTTAGAAAAGTTTGCTCTTCAGAATGAAATGTTTACTCTGCATGACTGGTATCAGGATCCCTTTTTCCACATGGAAGATTCCGGTTGCCACTTGAGAGATCTCTCGACAATTTTCGCCCAACCCAACCGTGGTATACAAAACTCATATATCCTTGTGATTATTTTTAGCTTTGAATGTCGTCTATTGTCCCTTTATAAGAGTTTATTTTATTCGAGGCAGTAATGATGAACTATGAGGTTCATTTATGTATTGTTTTTACGCTACTGCCTAGCTTATGTTTTTATTTATTATCGTATTGTCTTATGTGTATTTTATCTACACTGTTTGTGATGATGATAAATAAAAAGTCTGAAAAAAAAAAAAACCACTTTAAATGATCATGAATGTATTGTTTTTATTGAGAAAAATATGGAAACTTGAAAGTCGAAATGGTAATGGTATATTACGGCCGTTCTAGTATTAAGAAGCAATGACAATGGAGCGAAGGCTATGCGATATAAAAAGTTATGTATCCGTGCCAGCGGATAGCATCGTGTCCTTGAACCAACGATTTGCCGTATTAAGGCTGTGGATGATTTAATACCGACTTGACATAGAAAGAGAAAAAAAAACGAAAACATAGAGACATCTCTCTGGCCTCTCTTTTATTATAGTATTAAACTCACAAACCTCTCCCTTTAAAAAAAATATTCCAACAGATTTTGTACAATTATTTTATTATTTTTTACATTTATTACAAAAAATCAATACATTTTGATGCGTTGTTTCTTTTATCTTCTAGATGAATTATGAGGGGCGGTCTTACTGTCTTCCTCCTTCACTTTCGTCGTCAAATCGGCCAGAAAAAAGCTAAAAGAATTAATAAGCTTTGAGAGGAAGCCTAGAGAGCCTTCCGTGACGAGGGAGGCATTGAACTACTTACCATAAGAACAAGTCAGTCCCGACAAGAGACGATGGAGTTCCTCTCGTCCAGGAATCCTGTCGAATAAGTGACTCCGGACACAGGGGGGAACTCCGTATCAAGGTTCCTCTCTAGAGTTAAATAACTCAAGCTGTTTAATGTAACGCAATAATAATAATAATAACAGCTTTGTTATGAAAAAGGGAGAGGTTTGTGAGGTTTAATACTATAATAAAAGAGAGGCCAGAGAGATGTCTCTATGTTTTCAGTTTTTTTCTCTTTCTATGTCAAGTCGGTATTAAAATCATCCACAGCCGAAGTTTTATGAAAACTTATGAATTATGAGAGTGTCTTTGTGCTCCTTTTCATCCACGTTTCAACGACTTGCCTACACTGGGTCTACAGTTTTTTAGAAGGATAAGTATATGGAAGGATGGCTTCCACGATATTGATATTGTTTTTGATAGGTTCTGTGAGTATGAAGGACAGCACAAATCTTCGTAAGGTCCAGTCTCATATTGTCCTTCCCTAAGTACCCGAGTGTGCAAAACCATCTAGTTCTAGGCCATTTAGGGGCTATGAGGATGACGTGCGAGCAATTGTGATCCTGCAGCCGGCAAATCACTTTCGATAAAAGGGATACGGGAAGAACACAGCTCTGTAGCTACGTTCCACACCGTAAGGTACAGTTGCCGTCTTTTGATTTCCTTTTGATATTTTTCATCTAATGGGCAGTCATTTTAGATCGCTTTGCGTCATCAAAGAACTCTTCCAGTGAATATTTTTTATTTGTAAAGTATGGTGTTAGTATACAGGCCGATGGCAGCCATCTTGTCCAATGGTCGCATTCTTTAATATGAAAGAAAACGATAGTTTTCCTAAAGGCAGTTTTTTCATATTGTCTTGCAAACAATTCGTTTCTCACAGGCTGAATAAAAATCTAATATACTTTGCCTTCTCCTCTCCAACGATGACGCTTATCATTTCCGACGAAAATTTTCATATCAAGGCTAGTTTTCATATGTTATTTCATATTACTGCATGATTATATGCTTCGTAATTTTTAAAGTTTCATGTACTTTCATAACTTCTTTCAATATATTCACATTCTTTCATAACAAAAGTACTATTTGACATATGATACAATTTGTAATGAAATCATTGTTATTATTACTAGACATGTATTTTTCCTTATTCTTCATGAGACTTCTCATAGCCCAAGGCCAAAAAAGTATATCTTAATATCCTTAGGACCGTTATTTAATAGAAGTTGCTTTGGTAGGTTCATTACTTTTATTTTTATTATGTTTTTGGAAAATTAATATACGGTTATAATTATATTAGTCAAAGCTTTTTATTATGTAGTCGTTTGTTTTAAAAAATTGTATATTTTTATATACTTTTAGCGAAAAACTACAGTCATTTTTTTATTTCATCATGCATTAGAAAATAAAATTAATATATTTAGTTATGACAAAATGCCCAAATTGTTTGAGAGGGTTGTTATTTTTATATTATTATAAAAATGTTGATAAACTCAAAACACGCTTTGTTTTTAAGTGCTTTTTACAGGATATGGACATATTAAGGCTTCGAACCAAAGGCAAATAGCCATTGGGTTCTGCCAGACACAATCATGACATAGTGGGGTATTTCTTATTATTTTGATCAACAGGAAATTGGCTTAACATTCTATTTATTTAGCATTTTTTTGGGTGGGGGCCAATACACCTCATTTTTATGAGAATCTAAGAAAAGTCCCCTTATAAAAGTATCCGCGTTGCGTCGTTATCTCTCTAACAAATGCATTTATAAGAATGCCCATCTAAAAAATTTTTGTGTCCGCCGTGTCTAAAAAATCTTCGTCCAACAAAAAAATACCGTCGAAAATATCATGGAAACTCTTCAAAAATGATATATAGATAATATCTGAGATATGTCCTATACTAAATGGGAATAAACTAAATCTAAATTCAATCGATTCATGTACAATAATATAATAAACTATAGCAAATATATGGACTTCAAATTACTAAGAAAATCACTAATTCGTTGGTGACTTCCTTTTCACTACCATTTTCAAATATTTATTATGATATATTATGAGCCCATTTATTCATGTAAATCCTCTGTACTCCATAGAATGAATGTAGCATTCATAATGGATGTACCGAAAAGATACATAATTGTTTACATCTCTATTTGCGGGTATTTTTGCATTGAGCTGTTGTTTTTATTTATACCTAAATATACTTTCCACGTCAAAACAAGTCTATTTTTGCCTAAAGAAAGAAATGCTAGTTTTATCTACACACACAAATATATATCATATATATATAGTGGTTTTGTTCGGGGGGGGGGGGGGTGAATAACTGCAACATATCTAGACAGATCCTTAAAGCATGGTAACAACTTGTTGCTAAACGTGTTGTTTTCTTGACCTTTACCATTGACTTGGTTTATATCTTGGTCATTATGGCTGTATTTTATTTTTTGCTATATATATATATATGCAATTAAAATATCAAAAGCACATTAAATAGCCACATACAGACTATGTTTTTTAAACATAAAACATCATATTTTTTACATTATGATCATGAGTAAAATATATTTACGAGGAACTAAGGGAATGCATCAGCTCAGGATGTATATGCTTGTTCAACTCTCAAGGTTCAAATAATAGAGAACATAGAGTATAAGGTCACGATTGATAGCGCTGAATATCGGGATATATTTCGCTCCACAGCCTTATATTAACTGTATACGCAATAGACCAGAGCCTTAAAAGTAAAATAAGAACTATTGCTGTAAACAGCCGACTCAGGTCGTGTTCAAACATTCTTAATTTACTGAGGAAGTTTTATATAAACAGTCTTTTAAGATAATTTTATCGAAAAACAAAAATTTAAACTATAAAAATCTAAGACAAAACACACCATGCCTGCTTGTAGTTCTGTGGATTTAACCAATCGCTCTGGAGCCCGAGGATTTCTCTCTTTTTATTTCCCTTGGATCCGTGTTTAGAATTGAATGT
This sequence comes from Caligus rogercresseyi, assembly GCA_013387185.1. Classification (NCBI taxonomy): domain Eukaryota; kingdom Metazoa; phylum Arthropoda; class Copepoda; order Siphonostomatoida; family Caligidae; genus Caligus; species Caligus rogercresseyi. Next base: position 13,880,428 of record CP045902.1, read on the forward strand.
GTAAAAAGATAATACATTCCCGTTTATGTTCAAAGCAGTTTGAAGATTATGGAGCAGATAATGAATAATAATCATGCTATAAAAACAAATCTTAGACGGAGTCAAGCCAACCATTTTTGAGTATTCAAATTCAAATGTTCTAAGTAGCATCATAAATCCAAATAAGATTTGATTAAGAAACGATAAATGATTACGATAAATAATTATAAGGGACACAAAATGGTAACTATAGTTGCCTTTTCAACTTTGTTGTTTAAATATCTCTTACGTATTGTAACGATCATTTATACAGTCTTGTCCCGTTCCACGTAAAATTACTTTTCAAGATGAAATTTCCTCAACGCTTGTTAATAATGGCACATATGTTGATCATAATATATCATTTAATTTAGTTGTTTTTAATAAATCATTAATCTTTACCGAATGGTAGAAAGCTCATGTATGGTAAAATACTTCACAGAATGGAACACTTGGCTTCAGATCCAACTGGCATGTCGAGAAAAAAAATTCGAGAACTTAAGAAGGAGATTAAACGAAAAGATAACAGGAAAATATTAGAAATTTGAAAAAATCAACTTCTCATTTTTTTACTTGGCTTCCAATTAATTTCTTACGACTCAAATCAGCCACAGTTAGTTCTTGGTCTCAAGATACTATTCAAAATGCTTTCCAATTGTTGATCCATAAAGGATATCCGCCTCCCAGCAATCGTACGTTACAACAAAGCTTAAAGCTTAGTAATTTTCAGCCTGTATCCTTTAGAGTGTGATGAGGATTTTCCATTTGAAGGATCCATGGATTCAAAATGACAAAAAGTGTGGCCAAAAGTCATAGACGAATGTCTATATACAAGCCTTGTAATACGACGTTGGTGATCTTAAGGCACTCTTAAGCTCTCTTGTGAAGAATTAGTTTCACATGCACTCGTTTTCGCATTTGTTGGCATAAAAAGTCATTGGAAACCAATATTTTTGCTCAGCTTCGATGCAGAAATCCAAGTCTCCAAATGATTTTATCAGTATTATTGATAACTTTATCATTTATTGGACCCATTTGTAATTATGTTATTAAACGTTTAGTTGAAATATGGTACAAAAAATATTCATTGCTGAGGGGAATTCTTAGACGATAAATAGTATCTTATAACTATTTTTTTGCCTCGTAATAGAAAATGTCAAATACTATAGCAAACAGAAGTTTTACCCGAGTAAATCCAATATTTATTGAGATGAAAGAGTCCCTTTTTTGTTATAATTGCCATTTTTCCTAGAAAATCATTAAGAAAATATAGTTATACACATAACTTCTTTATTGAGAAATACCTCCCATAAATAGTTTTCTAGTTACATGTTTTTTTCATTGATATTAATTCATTTTCTCAACAATAATAATCATTCTTTTCATTCTATGCGTTGTTTTGAGCACAGCATGCTTTTTCACACCAGGGGGCGCTCCAATCTATTGATCAACCCCATTGAAAAGAGACTCCAAATAAAAATTAAGATTTGACCTTAATACTTAAAGTATACTTTTTAATGTATACATAATAGTAATCTATTTGCTTTTATAGAATCCCTTGTGGGATATGTAAATAGGAATGTAAGACAAAATGTGTATCACAAACCTTTATTTTGTTGAGGGTAACATTTCACAAAACAAAAAGTCCATTTTATGAATATATAACTTTATATTTTCTACATGATTTACAATAGAAACTCGCAAATATTATAACAAAATGAGATTTTATCCCCTCAATAAATATAGTATTTATCCGATAAAATATTTGCTGTATATGTATTTGAAAATTAGAGAGTTCTAAAAACATAAGGAAGACTGAATGAAACGATTTATAATTTTCCTTTAATTAGATCCCTCTTTATTTATCCCCGTCTCAGGTCTGACTATAGCAAATAAACGATTATTAAACACTAATATGTATTAGACCATGAGGTTTTCAGTTTTAAATCATGGCATATTTGGGTTTCAGACCAGCCACTTATGGACCCTCGAGTTCACCTGGCCACAATCATAGTCAATTTAAGAGGCTCAAACCTGTGTGAAATGAGTTTTGATATCTTGCAGATCATTTTTATGACTTATTGGAGGCTCAAATCCCACTTAATCATGGAGTTCATCAGTCCAAATCACACTTTCTTAGGGGTTCAAACCATCCCCAAGTGACCTTCGAATTCCGGAAAGCACAATCATTAGTATTGTTAAATATAAGCTACTGTTATCTCGGACTCTATTAAGGACATAGTTTACGTGGTATGTCAAACTCCGAAATCCTTGGTGGTGGGATTGACCTTGACCCCCTCCCCTAATAAATAATAATTGTTGCTCAGAAGAGCCTGAGAGGACATGGACAATGGGTTGGAGTCCCCAATAAATTATTTTGACTGACAAAAATGCGAAGGGACATCGGCGACAGTTTTCTTTTATCATTTGAAAATTTATGAAAGGAAAAATGTAGCATATTAAAGCAACTGCTCAAGATTTATTTTAGATACAATAGCTTAACATTTTTAATAAACCTTTTCTTTGTTGCAATGATTCTAATTTCCCAAAAGTTTGAGGTGAAACAACACACATAATGAACCCCAATTAAACTAAGCTATATCCCCTTGAGAGGAATAAATTAGTTTTTAATGGATTCCCTTGTTCCTCGAAGCTTATAACTTTTTTTAGAAAAAGGCATTAAGAATAAAGGTTATTCAGAATATCATAAACTAGAATTATCAGGCAAAATGACATTACATATAGTATATAGAACATTATCAGTTTGTATGATAGTTTTTTATTTGACACATATTGGGAACCAATGAAAGAGTCAATAGACTTCCAATCATCACTAAATGTAATAAATGCCTAGCCTTGATATTTTACACGTTATAGACAAGAGAAATTCATTCGTGGCACGAATCTTTATACAAATCTTTTGCCACAATATATTTTTTATACGTCACAAACAATAATAATACATAAAGATACTATATGACGTGAAACCTACTTGGTATTATATATATTTCGTATATTTCAGGCTTTCATGGATAGTGAACCTTCAGTAATCTTAATTTTTTTTCACGCCATCAAAGATTTGTTTTAAATTAACATTGCAATAAAAATTTTGATGACGTAATTGTAAATATTGGCATTACTATTGTTTGCCGGTTTGACGACATAAAAGACACAGGCAAGCGAAAAATCAGCTCGGTAGGTTCATACTTTTAAATGAACATTCTTCCAATATACCTTGGTAATATCTGTTAAGATACAGTTGTATTTGTTCACATCATCGGTAGCACGCAAAAATATGGGGTGGACAAGAAGACGATTGCGTGGTACGATAAAAACTGTTTCTGCTGAGCATGCATCAGTAACTCCGACAAAAGGTTATCCACAAGGAGAAAATACTCTCTACAATCGTGTGGAACTTGGAACAGCTGGCGTTATATGTTTGGGGCATTAATCGTCAAAGCCTTTTCTATTTTGAATGCAAAATGCCCTTGACAACTTAGCTAATAAGAGAGAAACTTGGCTAAAAAAGAGAGAAACAATCTTCAGTATACATAAAACTAAATTAATGCTTTTTTAAGAAGAAAAGGATTTTGACATATGCATGTCCGGGCCCAAAATCGAAAGAGTAAAATCTTTTTATATCTTGGACTAATTCTACATGACTTACTGAAGTAGAGAAAGTATATAGAATATGTAATCCACAATGCCACGAGGAGTTTTTATGCATTGAGTGCATTTGTCGGATCAGAGTAGGGTCTCAACCTACTGAAATCCAAATGGATTTACAGAGCCTACGTCAGATCCATTGTTATTACGGTGCTTTTGGATTTTCATCCAAGGAAGCAGATTCATAAAGGATGAACTCAGCAAGTTGCAGAGAATTGGCCTCATGAGTATCACTGGGGCCATGAGGTCTATACCCACGGCTACAATGGAAATACTCTGAGGTCATTCATCTTTATGTTATGGAACATGCAAGCATGATGAGACTTCGAACGACGATAGAAAATCTTCTCAAATAGTTCGATCATTTGAGTAGAGATCACCTTAAATATCTAGATAGATAGATATTTATAAATGATGTCTCACTCCTCTTCCTCCTCGTGTACCTTTTTGATCCGGCACTGTGGGATATGCAGTACGAAAAATACGGTGCATTGAGGAATTTGATTTGGCTGACTATACCGACGGTTCAAGAATCAATATTCAGAGAGATTCTGGCTGGACTTTAAGAAACTTTGAAGCTCAATGAGACAAATAATGTTTTCCAAGCTGAGGTGGAAGCTATTAAGAGCCTTCTCAATCATCTCCAAGGAGATAAATTAGGAGAGAAAAGGTATGAATCCTTTCTGACTGCCTATCAGTCATCAACAGTCTCAAGATGAAGCAGGATGACCTTTTGTCTGCAGAAATTATCGGTGGTAAAAATGCCTTAATGAGCTCAACATTTAATATTACGGTTGGATGGATAAGAGAACACAACGACAACAGTGGAAAATAATTCGGGGACGCTTTGACCAAAGATGGTGCCAGTAGAGGTGCACCTCTCTCTGCACCCGTTTCGTTATGCCAATTAAGAATGCCCTTCGGAAAGCGTCTTTGAGTGCATGGAGAACCAAGTGGCGGGAATTGAGCTTTTGTCGACAGTCGGAATTGTTCATCCAAAATCTGTATAATGGAAATAGACTTTTCAAATTCAATAAAGCTTCAATTTCTGACATCCTTGGTATAATTAGTGGACACATACGCCTATACAGGCATTTATTCAAAATGGGAAGGCCATATGTACAACTTGTAGACTATGTAATGAGAAAACGAAACTCCACACCATCTCATCTTTGAATGCCTGGAAAAATGATGGCTCTCAAGGAGAGATTAAAGAAAAAAATATATATTGGAGAAATATATTTTAAAGTGTATATTTGTTTATGTGGTCGTAGCACCTAGATAGGTTCATTACTGATACCGGATTATGTTCCGATGAGGTGGGTCCAATCTGAGAGCTTAGCAAACAAATAACAAAATATTTGTAAATACATACTACGACAATAACCTTTGCCTCATTTTGACCCGTTTGATAAAAATTGGAATATCTCTTACTCTTTAGAGTAAGTCTCCATAATGTGTAAAAATGAATAGAAACTTCAATTAATGATGGGCAATTAATATTTTCAAACATTCAGAAAACTTGATTTCTTCATGGAGTAATATTATATTTTATTCTAAAATCAAGGATAAATGAAATAAGGCAAACATTATTTCCTCCTTATTTGTTGATTACTAAATTGTTTGTAATATTCCCTAATGATCTGTATTATAACTCCATAATATATTTATTATATATTCCTTATTTAGGATCAGACAAATGGCTTGAAATAAATAATAATAGTTTCATACTATAATCAGTTTTCAGCTCCCACAAGATTCCACTCAAATACATGCCTACCCATGTATTTGCACCATTTTTCCGTGCGTCAATATTTTCCTTTTCGATCTTGGATCATTTCTTCGTTGGCCATTTTTCATCTGGACACCAATTGGTGAACTTAATATATCTGTTATTCACAGGGGTGTATTAACAAACTGCCATTTCAAGGCTGCAGCCTAGGATCCCTCCTATTCCAAGAAATGTAAATACCATGGTACAAAAAGAATGAACCTCTATTGGTCCGTGGAGTGAAAAAATATCAAAAAAGCCCTGCTTTTGGCAAACAGGATGTATAGAAAAAATAGAGCACCAAAACAACAAATACCTAGCATTGAACTCAAACTCAGGATCTTAGTTAGCGTAAGAAAAAACTTATGAGATAGTTTGACTTTTTTTCGTTATCGTGGAAATGGAGAGTGATATCACATTAATCTCCAATTTTACGGGTCGTTCAATAGGTAGTTTATTAATTACGTCTATCTAAAGTGTTAATCGTACATAGAAGATAGGTTTACAACCAACCTAAAACATTTCCTGAGCAATCAAACTATTCACTGTAAATTTGGTCAAGATCTAATAAACTGTTCGGGAGATACAGGGAAAACGAACGAACGAGCCAGGGGAATTCTTTTTTATTAGTAAATATATAAAGGGTGATTTTTAAGAGTTTTTCAGTTGGCAGCACTGCTTGATAATGGCGTCCTAACGTCAGCTGTTAAAGTGGAAAGTTTTCAGTATACTCTGCCATTTCATCATGGAAAGACTTACAAATGAGCAACGATTGCAAATTGTTGAAATTTATTATCAAATTCGTGCTCTGTGAAAAATGTGCATCGTTTGTTACGACCATATTATGGTCGTCATAATCGACCTTGTGAATCGACAATTCGTGCTGTTATCACCAAATTTCGCACGAAATTTACTTTGCTGGACATTAAACCATCGACTCGCATGCGTACAGTGCGTACTGAAGAGAATATTGCAGCCGTAGCATCCAGTGTTAATGAGAATCGTGAAATGTCAATTCGTCGCCGTTCTCAGCAATTGGGCTTGTGTTACTCAACCACATGGAAAATTTTAAGTGTCGATTTGGGTTTGAAAGCCTATAAAATTCAGCTTCTGCAAGAATTGAAGCCTAATGACCTACCACAACGTCTAATGTTTGGTGAATGGGCGTTAGAACAGCTCGATGAAAATCCGCTGTTTTATCGAAAATTGTGTTCAGCGATGAGGCTCATTTCTGGCTCAACGGATACGTAAATAAGCAAAACTGTCGCATCTGGAGTGATGAACAGCCACATGCTATAAATGAATTACCGATGCATCCCGAAAAAACGACAGTTTGGTGTGGTTTATGGGCTGGTGGCATCATCGGTCCATTTTTCTTCAAAGATGATCGTGGAAGAAACGTTACCGTCAACGGCGAACGCTATCGAGCCATGATACACGACTTTTTTTGCCCCAGTTAGCTGAGTTGAACTTGGTTAACATGTGGTTTCAACAAGACGGCGCCACATGCCACACAGCTCGTGAAACAATGAACATGTTGAAGGATGAATTTGGTGAGCAGCTTATCTCACGAAATGGGCCTGTAAGTTGGCCACCAGATCGTGCGATTTAACGCCTCTTGATTATTTCTTGTGGGGTTATGTAAAGTCGTTAGTCTATGTGGACAAGCCGAACACGATTGAAGCCTTACAGGATAACATAACACGCGTGATTCGTAGAATACAGCCCGAAATGCTCGAACAAGTGACGCAAAATTGGACCTTCCGAATGGACCATTTGAAACGGAGCCGCGGACAACATTTAAATGAAGTTATCTTTAAAACGTAAATGGCAAAGGCTTATTTATTGATTTCAATAAATTTTTTGATTCTATGCTGCAAATTTAAGTGTTTTATTTGATTCTTAAAAAAACAACTCTTAAAAAATCACCCTTATATTGTAAGCTTAAAAGAGCATTCTAATTTCAGATTATTTTTTTTTCTAAGCCAGATTCCAATGCTTCTAAACGATTGATTAGTCTCAGCATGAAGATCTATTCAAGTACGGATAATAATAGTCATGACTTTCTCCAATATCAACAATCATTGTCCAAGAAATATCTCATCTGTGAGTGTCGTTTTTGTAAACGGAGTGAAGAAGAGTCTTATGATAAAGCTGAATATAACTTCTGGTGTCTAAACATAATAAAAGCTCAAAAATCAACATCCTCCGAAGATTCCTAAAATTGCTAGGAATTGTAAATTGGTGACCTGTTTGACCGCTTACCGAGGTCGAGTGAATAAAAAACGTGGTTGAAGTAGTTGTGTGTTCTAGGGTGTGGGCTAATACCATTTATTCGATTTCGCCTTAGATCAAAGCATCGATCTCAATTCATACTCTGGGACCTACGCTCCAAAACTGTAAAAGCGATAGCTAAAAGACATTCTGAATCGCCCTGTCCTTCCAATTCGTAAGATAGAGTTAATAAAGTCAAGACTTTGTTAGTTTGAGGGTAGGATCCAAGAGTACGAATTGAAGTCGAGTTTTGAATCCAAGGTGGAATTGACGATCTTAGCCCATTCCCTAGAACACACAAGCAATTTAACCATGTTTTTACTCTTTCTACCTCGGGAAGCCAAACAGGTAACCAATGAAAGACAAGTCATTTATTGGATTCTTCACTGCTTTAAAGGCTCTCATATTCTGGCAGGAAACTCAGATTTCAATGGACTAGAAAGCAATAAGTCCTTCTTCAGCTTATTGTTAGGGATTGATTCTAATGTGCGCAGTTAACATAGCTATTTATGGAATGTGTTATAGAGAGTAACATGTTGAAGGCTCCATATCTACTTCATTAAGCAAATAGGTTCCTAATATTGGTTATCGAATTCCTAAGAGTAGTTTGTAGGATAAGCGATAGAGACTAATATGGCATTCCTAATGTTCTCAAATGGTTTCTTCCTGACAGGAAAATGGATATTAGAAGAATAAAAAAGTATCACTTATCAGCAGAATTTAATCTAATACTCTTTCAATCATTCTAGGATTCCAGTGGATTGGTAAGGAAGTCTACAGATTTAATTAAACGACTTTCTTTAAATAAAAAAATACACAAAAGAAATGAAAAATAAAAGTCATTTTAAAAGTTAAGTTTTGCAAAGAGGAGAAATATTATGTTCATTAATCAAAAGTAATTACTTTGAGTAAAACGAATTAAGGTTTTTTATACCATTAGAATGAAAAGTTTAATTCAAGTACTAAAAAATTAAAATCCTACCGAGTTTATGTATTGTGTCGTGTTAAGAAGTGCTCCGAGTCGCTCCCAGGATTTTATTAAATTTCTCAGGGATCAGCTGCCTTTGGAGATAATTTTTTATATCGACAGATAGCCTGGACTCTGGCTGTGAGTACATAATACATTTATTGCTCATTGTTCCTTTTTTGGGAAGAAATTGGGCATTTCATTGACATTGGGAGTGATTAAAATAGGATTCCTTTTTTTTATCTCTCCCCTTCCCCCCTCCCGTTTTTCTCCTTTTTTGCGGGAGCGTCAATAGAGTGAACACTTCTTCTTTTTTGTTGTTGTTGTTCCTCGAAATTTTGCTTCACGTTCTTCACCGTCTTTACGGTTAATATCTTTAAGACCTAAGGAGCTGAAGAATATTGGAAAAGAATGGAAAATATTCCTCCTGACAAACCTCATGATAAGGGCAAATCAAGAAGTGCTTATTCTGATGTGTTGAAGAAGAAGAAGAATACGCACAATAAAAACGTTGAGAAGAAACTAAATCTCAATGTAGAATACGAATGGGAAACTTTCGTTATTTTAATGGAAGATTCAGAAGGAAATGCATTTAAAAATGATATAATTGAAGCACATTGAGGTATATGATATGGCAATGGAATTTGGGTTCCATGAACATGAGATCGCTGGAGCAAGTCCAAGGTTTGGATTAGGTCAATCTTGTATCTACACAAGGTTTCCCATTGATGTTAGATCAAGACTTACCGACTTAAAAAAGGAATTGAAGATTAAGACATTAAACAAGGATGGCATACATGAAGAAATAACTTGTAAGCTTAAAGGGATCGATAAAATTTATCTTGATAAGAAAAAGAAGTTGACTATTACTTTAGTCAACACTTTCAAAAGAGTTAATGAAGGCCTCCTGGTCAAGTGGCTCGGACAATTTGGAGAGATAATCAATCACTTCCCCAAAAGTAACCCTTTCGACAAAAATACGGAAGATAAGTATCCAAATTACCGCGAGGTCTGGAGGGATAGCGACTATTTGGTTGAGATCATTGCAGACCCCTCAAGTATTCCTCAGATCGTGCCTTTCCAAGGATATCTCGTGAAACTTAAGTTTTTGGGAGTAAAGTTGCAGTGTCAGAAGTGTTTTAACTTCGGACATCTAAAACAATATTGCGATCAGATGAAAATGAAAACATCAGATTATGAACGAGTTTTGAAGAGGAAATTGGAAGAGCGCCTATCAAATAACGGAACTACCCCATCGGGAGAAAAATCTGTGCCTCAGTCCGAGGAGGAATCTCTTGTTACAGAACCTAATGATGAGCAACAACATGTTCCTGCTATCTCTGACAACGAAATCTCTATTCCTGTACAAGAGAGAGTTGACCACGAAGTAAGCAACGAAGGTCAAAGTGTAAACCGCAGTTCAGGACATTGCAATTGAAGTGAACGCCGAAAATGATAATATCGAGGCTGTTGTAAATAATAGTCTTAATATTAATAATGCTGCCCCTTTCAATGAAGATACTCCTGTTTCAAACCACGTCTCAGGGTCTCAGGCAATAGTATTAGAAAAAGAATTTACCCCTGCCCCTTCTATTGAAACTGTGTCAAGTGCTGCAACTAATATAGTCGCATCAACATCTATAATAGCCAAAACATCTCTGAAAAATAACCGTTCTCACCTAGATACCAATGCTGTTCTACTGGACAGGACACGGTCTCAGTCGACCAAAAGAGTGAGATCGTACTCAGGTCCGTCGCCTGATAATAGGAAGAACCCTACAAAAATTAAAAGAAATTAGTTGGATCTCGTGATCAGATAAGGAATGAGTGTTTTCTCTGAGACCTATTCACAATTGAAGATCACTAATTATTTTGGGCACTATTTAAGAATTGGCTCCTATTCAGGGACTCCTTTATTCACTTTAAAAGTCCATAGTGATAAAGGAGGCTATACTCAAGTAAAAGAGAGAGAAAAGAGGGAAGGAGAAGAAGAGAAAAAGGAGCTCATCATTCAAAACAATCATGTCCATGAAGGAAATAATTGAAGTAACGAGTGACATCGAATCTTCTAGGCAGTTCCTCCAAATAAGAGGCTGCCTAAGATTTTATCCGCCCACCTGTGGGACATGCCATCGACCAATGTCTCTGTCCAAGTACCGGGGAGGAGCAAAGCGGTGGAAGTGTGGCACCCACCAGGACAAAACTCTTAACGAGAGGAGTGGTTCCTTATGGACAAGTTCCAATCTGTCCTTTCCCGACACGATCCGCTTGGCTTGGGCGTGGGCCCAAAAAATGCCAGTCAAAACCGTTCCCCAGGTGTTGGACATAAGCTCTGTATCAGCTGTGCGCTGGTATTCAATTTTCCGGGAGATATGTTCACGAAAATTGAGTTCCAGCTTGCGCAAGATTGGAGGCCCGGGCGTGGTGGTCCAAATAGATGAATCCCTCATGGCCAAACGTAAATATAATAGAGGCCACCTCGTGCCTGAGAGGTGGGTGTTTGGCGGATATTGCCCAGACACAAAGGAAGGATTCCTCCTAATGGTTAATGATAGGAGAGCCGCTACTCTCCTGCCTTTAATCATGGATAACATTGAGGCGGGTTCCATTATATACAGCGATGGTTAGGCTGCATATAATGGAATCCGTCAAATGCCCGTTCATCCTCGCTATGAGCATGAGGTGGTCAACCACTCCAGGAACTTTGTGGACCCTTTGACAGGCGCTCACACTAACAATGTTGAGTGTTTTTGGAAAAACGCGAAGCAGAGGCTCAAGTCAATGGCCGGTGTCCATGATACTATGCTCTCTGGGCACTTGAATGAATTTTTATGGCGAGAGAGATGGGGCAAGAATGTGAACGACGCCTTTGACAATTTATTTAAATGTATCGCAGAGTTTTATATTTATGATTAAATTTATTATGTTTATGTATGTTATAACTCAATAAAAGAAAATATTAAAATTGTTGACTGCTATATTTATTTGAATTGAATGTATTGAATCATGTTCTACGTTCTACATGAAACGTTGGTCGTCGAGGGCAGGGCTGTTTTTGGTTTTTCTAGCTATTAAAACAATTATCCTTGAGTGAAATGACGTTTTATTATCCTATAATATAGTAGTAGTTGTTGTCTACACAGTCGACCCTTTGTAGTACAAATAGATGTATTTGCAAAAAAACCGGACTGCTTTGCAATAGTAAATGCCACAATAGTAATACGTGTCTTAATAAGTGATATTATTTGATAATTATTTTGTATTAAAATTCAGTTAAATAAATAATGAAACAGAGATCGGATTGTTGAGCTTTAATAGTTGTAATATATTTCAATTCATTTGTAATAAAAGATCATTTCGGAGAATGAAAATAGTGGCAAAAAGAGTCCAAAAATGCTCAAAAGAACACCGGATCCGAATGTTAGCGGATCCTCCAAAAAAACATATCAGTCCGTCTAGGGAAGTCGGATGATGCCCCAACGATGATGTCCCTAGGTCCCACAGAAGACGGCAGACGTGTTCCCAACGAGTTGAGATAAAGAAAGATCCAACGGCCAAAAGATCCCGGAGTAAAGGGAAGGTGTCCCTATGAAGTGAAGTCCAAGGGCCGATATCTCTACCGAAAGGGGGTCCAGAGAGTGATGAAGGGTGTCCAGACGTTGAGGAGCGGGAGCTCCTTCCTATAGATGGAACCAAAATTGTCCCACGGGAGTGGTGGAACGTCAAGGGAGGGAGGAGTCAGGAGTCTCAACGCTCAGGAGTCAGCGTAAAGACGAACATAAGCATAAACAAACAGTGAAAGATCAACAGAGATACATAAATATAATGGTATCAATTACCGTGCATCGCATATTAATGAACAACTGACTTTTTTCAGCAAAAAAGCATATAATTAACTTAAAGAGGACTCAAAACTGCATTTGGGTTTTTGATTTTATTAATTTTTATGTTTCGAATAGAAAATAAAGTACATTAGGCTGGTAGAACATCAATTATATTATTATTCATTCAATTGACCGATATTAGGACCCTTAATCACACTGCCCGGGCAATATGAATAATTTTTATTTCTCTCTCTTCATCCTTCTCCTTCCCTCTTTTCTCTCTCTTTGACTTGAATATAGCTTCCTTTATCACTATGGACTTTGAAAGTGAATAAAGGAGTCCCTGGAAAGGAGCCAATTCTTAAATAGTGCTTATTTTGAAGATGCACTTTGCAACGAGATCTGGGCAAATATGGGTATAAAAGAATAATTTCCCTGAATACAAGAGGCGGATGAACAGATTACGCAGGCATGCTTTTTAAACTCCATTTTTGAAAAAAATCCAGACGTTATTTGCCTACAGGACGTGAAACGTGAGGTATCATCAACATGTCCAACCAACTGCTCGCTCTGTAAACCTGGACGCTATAAAACTTTCTTCACTGGCAGTGACTCAAAAGAGGTGTTCTCACGTTTATTTCAAAGAGAATCAAGACAGCAGAATGTGTTGAAGAAATATCTAAAACAAGTGATTGGCACAAAATATTTTTGTCGACAAGTGAATGAGCATCTGTATCATTAATGCTTACGGCCTAATGAAAAATGCTTAGACTTTTATCAATCTATATCGGAAACGTTGAGCAAAACCAAAATACCAGTGCTGATGGTTGGAGACCTAAATATAGATTTGGACAGACAGAGCACTTATTACCCTAATAGGGGCTGTCTACAAACTCTTATCAGCATGTTCAAACTAGTTGATGTTATGAATATATTCTCACCCGGAAGTTTTTCTTGGTCTAGAGGAAAGTACAGATCAAGAATTGATCTTGCTTTAGTTTCTCCTGGTTTGGTGAGAGTAGTCAGAATGCCACTTACAAACCGGAACCTCTCTCTGACCATAAGTTGATAGAGTGGAACTACACTCCCGCTATAGTCAGCGCCGTTTCAAGGTTCCTCGACAAATATTACAGGATAGTAAGTTTAAAAAGAGGATAGGGTCGAATAAAAAAAAAGCATTTTCGACAAATATTCGGAAGATACAGCAATAAAGGTGTTTACCAAAACTGTTCAAACCACGACAACTTCTTTTTTAAAAGAAAGGAGGGTAGTCTTTGAAAGTGCGGCTACAGGATATCGAATGCGTTCTGGATTCTTCTTCTATATTTGCCCGGTCCTTAATGACTGACACCATCAACGTCTTCAGGATTTCAGAAGTGGCGGAGGCTGAAATGGAGAATAAAGTCTCTATAGAGAGTAGTGCCTCGAAAAGACTTAAAATATTTCAAACTACGAACAGCGTCCATCTTCTACTGTCAATAGAATATTGATGGAGGTAAAGTCCTAAATACCCCAAAGGACATTCTACGATATTTCCATGATAGATTTCAATCAATTGTGGGAGTGCCAAGAACTAACTTTCCTAAGCGGAAAAAAATGTCAAGAACTCGGAGGAAATAAAATCTTCACTCGGGATTATATCACAATTTATGTCCAGAATAACTTAAACTGTAAAAAAGCAGCAGGCCCTGATGGTATAATTGGTGATATTTATGCTCTCTTTTTGGAGGAAATCATTCCATATCTTTTGAAGGTGGGTAAGTCTATGGAACTGAAGGGGACAATGCCTGCGGATCTAACTAAGGGTAGGATCGCATTAATCCCAAAGAAAGGGGATGGGTCAGACTTCAGTCACTGGAGGCCCATCACCATTCTCAATTATTCTTACAGAATATTATCGGGAGTGCTTGCCCAAAAAATAGAACCCATTCTCAATAATAAGATTGGGTGTCAACAGAAGGGCTTTCTTAAAAAAGAAAAATCTTCGACGTCTCCAGAAACATTCAGGCATGCATCGACTCGGTGGAAGAAAGGAAAACGTTTGGAGCAATAATAGCAATTGACTTTCAAAAAGCTTTCGATTCCATATCGCATGTTCATATTATGAATGTAATAAAGAAGCTCTTACCAAGGGAGTATTTTAATCCTATTCGGGCACTACTGCGAAATGGTACTTCAACAATATCATTAAATGGAATCGAAAGTGATGCTATCAACCTCACTAGAAGTTGCAGACAAGGATGTCCATCTGCTCCTCTTCTCTTTGTAGCAGCAGTTGACGACTTAGTTCGAATGACAATGAAAAAATATAAAGGTTTTGGTGTAGACATAAAGGGCTCTAAGCATTTAATAGACCTTTATGCAGACGATGTTACACTTATGATAGAAGGACACTCTGAACCTCAACTAAGTAAGAGAGTGGAGATAATCCTGAATTTTTTTGCAAATTACGAGAAAATATCAGGCCTATCAATCAATAAAGCCAAAACAACGATATTACCTCTAGGTCAATGGAAACCTCAAACAAGTTCAATTGCCTCCTGCCAAATAAAAAATCAAGTGGACATTCTTGGAGTTACTTGGAATGGTAGAGGAATCGACGAGAAAAGCTGGAAGAGTGTGTTTTCAGTAATCGCATATAATATAAAGAAATGGAGATGTTTTAACATTCAAAGAAGAATAGACTTGTATAACTTAAAAGTAGTTCCTATTTTGTTATACAAGGCGTCTTCTCACCCATAATTGCCGAAAAAGCCATTCTCGAGGAGGAAAAATGGCTACGAGCCCTTTTCCATCAGCACTACCTTCCTTCTGTTCAAAGACCTAAGCGTTCTCTCGGGGGAGGTCTTACTCGACTGTGCCATATATTACCAAAGGTGTATCTGAGAATTTTTATGAAATTACAACAAATCCTTCTATCGAGTGGAGGAGATCGATAGCATATAATGAAATTTACTGGTGGCTGATGTTCGGCTCTGACCTCACAAATCATATAACGTCCAGACTCTCTCGGGTTTGGGGTGCCGCTCAGCGTATTTTATGGAAGTTAAAACCAATTTACGACAACAATACAACTGTTGACGTCATTAGACAGAACGCCAACAAGAGCTTTTACTTTCGAAATCTACCACGACCAGAGAGTTTGGAGGAAGAAGCCATCAAGTTTAGAATCCTTACAATTCATGACCTCCACAAAGAAAATATATTTTCGGACGGACGGTTTATGTATCCTTTGACAAGGACATCTCACCAACAAATTCTATCGACACCTTGGCACATGAAAATGTCTCCACCATCTTATAAAGGAGAGGTAGATAAAATTTGCAAAAAATATCTGAATCTCCTTGGCCTCCCCTCGAAATGGAACAATCGGATTCTTGAATCACTACTTGGCATTCATGATGGAAGGAAATTCACTTCCAATTGATGATTTCGGCCGATCTTTTGTTTTATACAAAACCATGTAAAGATTGTGGGTGTTTGTTCAATTCGACGCTTCATGTATTTGTGGAGTGTCGTGTGGTGAAAATTCTCAAAGATTTTATTCTTCTAAACTCACCTAACCTCCGTTGTGAATCTTCAAATGCTTGGAAAGGCGTTGTTCTCTTCGGCCTCGGAAAGAACAACAAATCATCGGAGTCCAAGGCACTTACCTTTAGTATTTTAAACTCAAAGGCCCTGATATGTCAAAAGCTGTCCTTCAACGAACCCCTGCATCCCTTCGAGCTGAGGAACATATTTTTGTCGGCAGCAGCAAGATATGCAGCTTTATCTTTGAAGATCCCTTCGCTGGAAGAAGGTGCAACGTGGGCGTCTGCCGGAAGAATCATTAAGTATTTCCCAAGTCTCTCCCTCCAACATCAAAAACTGATAAAAATTATTTCAAGAAGTTATAGTAATTTATAGCCTTCTAAATATTTCTATGTTTTATTTTCAACATTTGTGTTCAGAGTTTTAAAATATTTAATAGTTGTGTAATTGATTGTAAAATGATTTTAAAAGACGATTTGTTTTATTTTATATTTATATAATATTTTATTGTTAGTGTTCCTCCCCAGAGCAAAAATTTAAACTATAATGTTATTTATGTTTTTATAACACATTTGCTTTGGGTTTTATGTAAATGTCTCAATTTTTTTTTTTTACATAATAAACGAACTGATTTGAAAAAAAAAAAATCCTACATCTTGTTTTTATGATTAGGTGCTTTCAAAGAATTTTGTGTTCAACTATTTTGAAAGGAGTTATTAGACATGATTAACAAATAGATAATTTTTGGTTTTTATTTGAAGTTCTTATTCAATTATGGTGTTAATAGATTATTTAAGAATTTATTAAATTAAAATTAAACTTTTTTACCAAACGCCCTTGTTAGCTGCCAATTTGTTTCGCTCTCAACAGATACATATACCTTGTCATTAAATCTCAACATTATAATGATATATAAATTGAGAGAGTTAGTCTATATGGCGGCAATAGTAACTGCAAGGCGTATAGTGCCAAATTAATATCAGAAGATGTTTTGATTGATAACTAAATTACGCCCCATCATGATTGGAGCACCAAAACGAAACCTTATGAGTTGTATAAATATATGTATCTATATAAGATCAATCTATAAGCGTTTCGTTTTGGTGCTTTAATTTATAATTAAATTCGTAAATTGGATTAGTCCCCAATTAACACAGACTTAGATTTTTTGGTAGTTTGAATACAACCAAACTCAATGGCAGAATCAACTCTCTATTAGGGAAACTCGTAAAAATGAATTTAATCATTAGAAAATTATTTTTTTAAATATGGCTGTCTAATAAATATTGAAAAATAAGTCGGTCAAGGATATTTTATATAATAATTGGTTTATAAGTTGCAATACCGGTAAAATATAGTATTTAATAGTAAGTAATCCTCACTGAATTTTTAGTAATTAGTCAAATTGTCCGGCACTCTCGTATGAAATAGTCGTAGCCAAAGTAACAGTTATAGAAATAGCTGTTAAAGTTACCTTTGAGATTTTTTT
>CP045902.1:13898067-13968068 GCA_013387185.1 Caligus rogercresseyi
ATATATATATATTATATATATATATATATATATATATAATATAATATATATATATATATGTAGTGCGTCGTATTATTGTATTGTATTTACTAGATTAATCCGTTCTTGTTATTGTTATAATTCCTTTTTTTCAAGATGTACTTTTTGTGAATAAATCAGTTTCTTTTTGTCTCTCTCTGAAAGTGTACCCTTTATTATGTTTAAGACTGAGGTATTTATAACTCCCAGTATGGACACTTCATTGGTGACCCCGAGAAGGATTATGACAGTGAAAGAGGAGGATTCAACGACTCATTCGGGAGTCCAGCACGTTGCTGTTAAACTCCCCACCTTTACTCCCTTTCGTCCTTCGGCTTACTTCATCAGGATTGAGGCTCAGTTTGAACAGGCAAAGATCAATAGAGAAATAACCAAATTCAATCATCTTCTCGGTGCTGTTCCTGAGAATGTTCTTTTGAGAGTGCCCGAATATGCTCTAAAAAGATGTGCAAACTCAGAAAAACCTTACAGCACTTTTAAAGACCTTCTGATCAAGCAATGCCTCGGTTCTAAGCAACAACTCATCACAGAAGTGATAGAGTTATCATCTAACAAGGATAATTTGTGCGTCTTGGAGATGGAAACTAAGGCTAGTGACATTCTGGAGGAATTGACTCGTGATGGAACGGACTTAAAGGAGATGTTCATTAAAAAACTTGTGTTAGGATGTTTGCCTGAATCAGCTCGACAACATTTAAACCAAGGATTTGCAAGACTAAACTATGAGGACTTCATCGAGTCTGCTAAAACAGAGGAGAGGATGAGCTATTCAAGACCTTATTGTGTCAAGATCATCAAGGACCATCAAGAAGACACTCCCTCAGATGAGGTAAATATAATTCACAAAAAAGGCTCACTCCCTCCTTCTCATCCCTCAAAGAGCGAGCGCACAAGGAACCTTCACTACAATAAACTTTGTCAATATCATTTAAAGTACGGGAAAACTTCATTCAAGTGTGTTTCACCTCATATTTGTTTCCATTTGTTAAATACCCCTCCAAAAAACTAATTAAGCGTCGGGTTTGCCCGACGGTAAATAATAACAAATCTATCCATATTTTTCCACAATCTCCCCCTAAATTTTCTTTTTATAGTAATATATTTCAATCCTATATTGAGAATAGTAAATTGTTTAAAATAAAAGCTCACCTTATGGACCCAATAACTAAAATTAAAAATGTAATTATATTTTTAGTAGACACGGGTGCTGAACGGTCTTTGATCCCCTTCTCAAATAATATTTTTATTCGTAATTCACCCATTAAATTGGTAGCAGCAAATAATCAATCATTAAAGAATTACGGTGTTTCAAATCAAAAAATTAAACTACCGGGCATAAATGAGGTTGGTTGGTCATTTGTCGTCACAGATATGAAATTTGGGATTTTAGGGTTTGACTTTCTTAGTAAATTCAAAATTCTAGTTGATGTAACAAGGGGAATGCTAGTCCCGGACGGTACGAAAATTAATTCTGTTTCTTTAAATACATCTTGTATAAAAACTCAAGAAATACTAAAAAATTACCCTGTTTTGCACGATAAATCTTTCAAAGGAGATTCTTTACATGGACTATATCATGCTATAGAAACAACTGGGATGCCGGTTGTTTCTCGTGTAAGAAAGTTCACTCCAGAAAAAATAGAAATAATTCGAAAGGAAATAGACAAATTATTAAGACAAGGAATTATTGAAAACTCTAACTCGTGTTGGTCCTCTCCGATCCATTTAGTGAAAAAGCTAAATGGAGATTGGCGTATGGTCGGAGATTATCGACTTCTGAATAACATAACTAAGGCAGATAGATATCCCATGCCATCAATACAATGTTTCAACGAAAGAATAGGGCAGTCTAATTACTTTAGCAAAATTGATTTAATTAAGGCATACCACCAAATTCCTATGCTAGCCAAAGACAAAGAAAAAACTGCTATTTCAACCCCTTGTGGTTTTTATCAGTACCTGAGAATGCCTTTTGGCTTAAAAAATGCCACCAGCTCATTCCAACGAATGATTGATAAGGTATTAAAAAATGTAAAAGGTTGTTTTGCTTATGTTGATGACATATTACTGTTCAGTAAATCAGAAAAAGAACATCATCAATTAATTCAAAAAGTATTGGATCTTTTAAATACAAATGGGCTTAGTTTTAATAGGGATAAAAGTCAGTTTTGTTTACCTGAATTAAATTTTCTTGGATTTACAGTTAGCAGCAAAGGTATTAGACCAATGCATCATAAAATTTCAAAATTAAAGCAATTATCCCAGCCGCAAACAGTAAACGAAATGAACAAGCTCATTGGCATGTCAAATTATTACAGGAGATTTATTCCCAATTTGGGTGATTTTTTGCGACCATTTTATGGAGCCATTGCAAATAAGAAAAAGAATGCTGTAATTGCCTGGAATAGGGACCTGACTGATGCTTTTTGTAGGTTCAAGGATGGGTTAGATAAAGTTACAACTCTCGCACATTACATTCCAGGACAGGAATTACGAATGTGTGTGGATGCGTCAGACACGGGAATAGGAGCCGTACTGGAACAAGGAGAAGGGTGTAAGTTTCGCCCTCTAGCATTCTTTAGTCGTGCTTTAGTGGATAGAGAACAAAGAGACTCTGCATTCGCGAGAGAGCTTTTGGCAGTAAGGGAAGCAATCAGGAATTTTAGTCATGTTATAGAAGGGAGATCAGTTGTTTGCTTCACAGATCATAAGCCGCTCATAACGGCACAGCATGCAAAAGATCCGAAGTGGCCCTCTAAATATCATCGTTATTTTGCTGAGCTTAGTGAGAGAGATGTGCTGCTAAAACACATTTCAGGTAAAAACAATGTACCGGCCGATTTTCTTTCTAGAATAAACCTCCTAAAAATAGATTTTATAGATTGGAAACAATGGCAAATAGAACAAAAGTTGGATAATTTACAATTAACTAACCCATTGGCGGAGTGGGTTGAAATTGAAAATGTAAATATTTTGTGTGATGTTAGGGCAAAACATCCACGGCCTATCGTGCCAACATCCCAAATTAACAAATTGCTCCAAATGTTTCATAATGAATCTCACAGAGGAATTAAAAACACCAATAAAAAAATTCAAAGTCAATATTGGTGGAAGACTATGAATTCGGACATCAAAAATTATATTAAAAAATGTCAAATATGTGATATGGCTAAAATAACAAAATTACCATGTGTACGATATGAGAAAATACTTTCACCAAAAAAGAAATTCTACCATATTAATTTGGACATAATAGGCCCTTTTCCCAAAGCTCATGGAAAAACAATGGCTCTGACAATTATAGATAGGGATACTAAATGGTTGGAAGTTTTTCCAATGTCAAGCTCGAGTAGTGAGAATATAATTCGCCAGTTAGAAAATAACTGGTTTTCAAGGTTTGGTTATCCTCACTATATAACAACAGATCAAGGGAGACAATTTAATTCTTTGGTCTGGGAAAAATTAATGAACAGCTTTAAAATCAAAAACATACACACTACACCATATCATCCCGAAGGAAACGGTTTAATTGAGAGGGAACATAGAACCCTTAAAGAAGCAATACGCTGTAAACTATTAGAATCTAAAAGTAATTGGGTTGAAGTTTTACCAAAAATATTACTAGATTTGAGAACCACTGCAAAGTCCGGAGAAAATTTGTCTCCTGCAGAATTGGTATTTGGAGAAAAGATCCGTTCGTCCGGGACAATATTACCCTGTGAAGAGAAACGAATTAATACACAACATAACATCAAAACTGGTCCAAAAAATCCTAATTCAGTGTGTCGACAGCTTGACAAATCCAACCAAGTTTATGTTTTAAACCCCCCAATTCGCCCTTCCTTAGACCCTCATTACAGCGGACCGTATAATGTCATTAAAAAATTAGAAAATCATTTATATTAGACATTAATGGTAAGCCTAAATCAATTTCCATTCATAATTTAAAACCTAAATTGATCTAGGGGGGGAAGTATGTAGTGCGTCGTATTATTGTATTGTATTTACTAGATTAATCCGTTCTTGTTATTGTTATAATTCCTTTTTTTCAAGATGTACTTTTTGTGAATAAATCAGTTTCTTTTTGTCTCTCTCTGAAAGTGTACCCTTTATTATGTTTAAGACTGAGGTATTTATCACTCCCAGTATGGACACTTCATATATATATATATATATATATATTATATATATATATATATTATTATATTATCTAATAAAAAAAGAATTTCGTTTCGTCTCGTTCGTTTCACTGTGTCTCCCGAACGCTTCATTAGATCTTGACGATATTTTCAGTGAATAGTTTTGATAGCTCAAGGAGTTTTTTAGTGGGTCGTAAACTCCCGGAAAATTCGACATCGTCTGTTTATTTTATTCGCCAAAACGTTTTTTTTTTGCTGATTTTTTTAAAATTGCCAAGTTAGATTTTCACAAATTTTCTGTAGATGTTATGAAGTAGTCAGACGTGTTTTTATTAATTGAGGTTTACCGGAAAATTCATTTCCATATGATTACTTAAAAATATGTTTCTTTTCTGCCCTGTCTTTCCCCCGAAATTTAGTTTTTTTTTGAAAATAACAACTTTTTATATGGAACATGGCGCTATTCGAATTTTAATAATGCCTAGAGATGGAGAGTGATGTCCACCACTCTCAACTTTCTTGATAAAGATATGAAGTTGCAGTCCCCTCTTAAGTTTTTGCTGTTTCCCCCTCACGGAGATCCAACTAATACTCTAATATATTAATTTCATCACTATCATACATATCTTCGGCACTCTATGTTTTCTATGAAATGGCTTCAAATAATTTCTCTTTATGAAGCTTAATACCCAGCCTTAATGAATAGAAGACTTAAAAATGGCAATGTCGATGCAATGACGACTTTAAGGAACTATTTTTCATAAGAAAATAACATAGGCACTCTTTGAATGATTTAAAAATAACTTATTTTTACGATGTTTCAATACTCATCCGACAGGAATACCAAACAGAAAAAATGGCAATGAAGACACAATGATAACTTTAAGAAACTGATTTAAAAGAAAGTCACATGCGATGGACATCACTGAAATTATTCGCGTGATTTCTTCTTTTGTGATGTTTAAATACTCAGCCGTAAGGAATACAAACGGAAAAAAATGGCAATGAAGAGCTATGACAACTTTTTACGGAACTGGATTTAAAATGAAGTCACATGTGATTACATCACTGAAATTATTCATGTGATTTCTTCTTTGTGCGATGTTTAAATACCCAGCCGTAAGGAATACAAAACGGAAAAATAGCAATGAAGACCCAATGGCAACTGTTGAAAGTCACATGTGATGACATCACTGAAATTATTCGTTGCCATTTCTTTTTTTTGAATAAAGGAATACAAACGGTAAAAATGGTAATGAAGACTCAATGACAACTTTTTAAGGAACTTATTTTAATATGAAAATCACATGCGATGACATCACTAGAATTATTCGTGTGATTTTTTTTTCATTCCCACCTATTGTCAAGTTGAAAATCCCGGGCAGCGCCGGGTACATACGCTAGTATATAAATATAAATATATATATATATTTCATAGCGAATTTGTGGTAAGTTTCGTACTTTTAACAAATCAACATCCTTTGCTATTCTTTAAGAAAAGATTGTATATTTTTATGAATTACAGAATTAAAAAGCTGAACTTTAGATATAAACAATATTCCACAAACTGTATGAAAAAGTGATTTAACACAATTTCTCGTGTTTTCTTGCTATTATATTTCATGTACTGCAATTTCATCTCAATACTATTTAAAAATATTTACTATAGTGATACGTTGGTGCATGTACTCGATGTGACTTCCTTAATGTGTTTGCCCATAAAACCCCTTTAAACTCCATTATTTTTTTATTTATTTGATGTACAATACATTAAAAACGACCTTCTTTTTCCTTTGTAATAGATTAGGTATTTTATAAGCACTTAAATATACATTGAGCTCCAGATGTAGACAAATCTTGAAAACGAGTCCCTTAGGCGTTTAGGAATGTACTTGATGTTCCTCAGTTGAAGAGGCTCTAAGAGGCTAAGAGGGAAAATCAGTTCATTGTACAATTAGGTGGTTTTTTTGTTCTAGGACTATTTGTATAAAACACTTATCCAAAGGAATTTCTGATAACGCATTTTGTATAATGAATTTAATATTAATATAAAGTTATTTTTTAAAAACTCCTAGTATTAATAATTATTAATACTAGGAGTTTTTTATAAGAAACTTTTTTATAAATGCATTTTAAAGGATCTAGGAAGCTGGTTCAAAGTCAAGTAGTTTTTTTAAAATGCATTTATTCAAATTTGTCTGTATCAAAAATTATTATTATCAATAATTCATTATACAAAAATGCGATATCAGAAATTCCTTTGCATAAGTGTTTTATACAAATATTCCTAGAACCGTTTTTTATAAAGATATTCTTTCTTTTGTATTTAAATTATTAAATAATTGAATAGAGACTTCTTTAAGTATAATAACAAATAATCATTTGTATTGTATCCTATGATTTCTTTTTGAAATTTTGCAAAACTTCAATTTATTAAATAATGTATTGATGATATATATATTTGTAAATATAAAAGAGGTTCTTATTCCAGATTATTTTACGTCTGTTCTGGTGAGGAGGGGATGTTTGCAGGGAATGGCCTTCCTAAGCCGGAATCCAATGATTTTTGTATTCAAATACGAATAAAAATTTCTCTGATATCAACAGTCATTGCCCCACAAATATCTCATTCATAAGAATCGTTTTTGTTAACGGAGTGGTGAAGCTTCTAGTCAATTGTTTACGTAACTGTACAGATTTTATTTTCTTTCTTATGTTATCTGTAGGGTTTTAGTGTAGGTTTTTAACACTGTTTTCGTCTTTGCAGTAACAAATTATAATTATTTTTATTTTTTACTTACTAGCATATGTTTTGTTTATCTGTTTACATTATTATTTTATCATGAACTGTTGATAATATATATATTATTATATATAATATTACCATGAAAAAAAACGTTTGCTGCAAATTACATTTAGAGGTTCTTACCCAATTTTTCCTTTATAAAATCTCATAGAAATTTTCCCGGAGCTTGATACTGCCTCACACCAGCCATCGATTTGAATATACAAGGATAAATAATTAAATATTTAAATAAATGCACAATATTTCTTAACTAACTCTCAGTGTTTTTGCACTAGCACTCTAGATATTTGTATAAATAATGCTAATAGGATCAACATTTTTTCTTATTCTGATAGGAATTTATCATCAAAGATAATTTAATCCCTCATTACTTCATTATATGTAAATATCATTACAATTTCATATAGAGATTTAACAAAATATAAACGCAACAATGGGAATCCATGAAGTCACATAAACTTACTCTACTACTTAAAATAATATCCAACACGAAGCAATATGTGACGTTGTAAATATAGAGTGCACCCAACCTCTGCGTACAAGACGCCCTGGGAGTTACCTGCTTTTATTAGTAAGGGAACTCAACGTGATCTTAGAACGAACCTCCTTATAAGTATCCAAATGGTTCTAATTTATAAGCCTACACCGCAAGCAAAATCTTTTTGACGTTTTGGATATGTTAAACCTGGAGGATGTTCAGGGTCCAGAGGCATCCAACGGTATCGAATATATCTAGCATCAATATCCCTTGCCCTGATGCGTCATTAAAAGAGCCTATTACCGACCAGAACCCTCATAGACTGCAAGCTATTAGTATTAAAATATAGTCTCCCCAACAGTCACTTCAAGTCCCTTGAGGGTATTTGAGGAAGATCACTTTTTTAAGCTTATTAAAGAAAAACTTGAGAGAAGACACATATTTTTGTTTCTTCGAGTCAGCTTTTGAATAAACTTATTGGAAAAATTGTCACAATATCTCAATTTCTTAAGAAAATAAAAATAAAATTCAAGAAAGTATCAGCCCCAAAACACGATTTTTGTCTGCTCTTTTATGTCCGATGCGTTAAACTATTTTAGAAATGCAGAGACAGAGCTCGAAGCCAAAGTTCATTATGAAAATATTACATTCACGAGGTTGAAAGACCTCACAAATAATGTGAGGCTCTCTGTAACATCTTTTGAAAAGATTATTCACAATGGAAGCTCATATCTGATTCAAAAGATATTGTGGAGTATTTTAGATCTTCCTTCCAAGCTAGAGTCGCATCTAGAGAGAATCATTCCTTAGACCAAAACAAAGAATAACTGAAGACTCGGATATATTTTCATCAAAATATATATCCCTCTGTCTAAAGAAGAAATTAAAGGATGGGATAATAGACAAAGTTTACTCCCTCTGTCTTGATGAGTTATCATTTATTCTCCAAAGATTGACCATGACATGACATAAGTCAAAATTCAAGGCTTTTAGCGAAAAGAAAGGACCTTACTAATCCTAAAGAAAGGAAACGGGATAAATTTTAGTCATTGGAGACTAGTAACAAATTTAATTCATGTAGAGGTTTTTTGGAATTTTGGCGCAAGAAATGACCCGAAAAACTTTAAATTCTATTAGTTTTAATCACAAGGGGGGGGGGGTTTAAAAAACAGGAAAATCACTGGACACCTCTCACAACATTCAAGCGTCTATTGACTCGGTCAAAAAGGCAAACTATGGAGCTATAATCGCCATCGACTTCTCCAAAGCATTTGATTTATCATTGGCATTTTTTAGAGAAGTTGCAATAATCTTACCCAGAAATTCTTTCGACCCATGTGCTAGCATAACTCTATAATGGATCTTCAACAATTTCTGTCAATGGATGTGAGAGTAAGATTATAACCTCAGGAAAAAGTCGTAGGCAAGGCTGTCTATCAGTTCCTCTTCTCCTTATCATCGCGCTTGAGACCTTTGTAAGTAAATTCAAGGGCTTTGGAAACAGATGATGAAGGTTACCAAATTTGATCGACCTTTATATTGACTTTATATTATCCTAATTATTTTATAAATTTGAGAATTCTTCAGGATTTTCTCTGAACGAAAATAAATCACAGTTCTACCTATGGAGCCTGAAATCAGCAGGCGGGTGGAAGGTTGCCTTGTGTGAGATAAAAATAAATAAATCATCATTTTGGGCATGTGTGAAAACTTAATCCATGAAGACAATTGGAAATCTATCTCATGGCTAGTGTCTTATCAACTTTGAAGTGGAGGGCATATAATATCAAATAGAGAATAGACTTCTACATCTGAAAAATCGTACCAATATTTTTTTATAAACATCTGCTTGCCCCAGAGAGGGCTATCAAGATGGAAGGAAAAGGGTTGCAATTAATAGTTTAAAAAATTTCTTTGATTTTACCATAAATTTACATGTATGTTTTTATGGATAATATATGATTATTGTAGAAATTGAATGCAGACGAAAAGCTTCTTAAAATAAATTATATTCGTGACTCATGATCGGAATTGATTTGACTATTAATACTACTTCAGTTATCTCTCAATGTGGGGAGCAGCTGAACGAATTATTACAAATTATAGACCATCGCTTCAAGGCAAGGATTCTCGTTGGACATTATCAGATATAACAAAAATAAGAAAATATTTTTACAAGCCCTTCGGGAATCGGGAAAGATTGAGAGAAGAAAATCTTGACTATCCATGATTGGGATCCAAAGGGGAATTCGGTGATGAAATGTTTAGATACCCACTATTTAGATCTTCTTTAAAAACACTACATCCTAACACCATGACAACTTAAGTTTGTCCAAAGTATACAACGACGAAGAAGTGAACTTGATTGTGAATAAATATTTTAAAATTGGGTGACCTCCCACTTAACAATGATAAGTTTCAGATATCGACCGATTCAATTCAATTATGGGTGCCAGTTAAAGATTGTGGCAGGATATGGATACTCTACCATCCATGCCTTTGTGAATGTCAAGCCTTCGCAATGTACATGATGTTTGCTTGCAATAACATCAAAGGACAACAAAAGAACAATTCACTAAATTAAAGCAATACGAGTATTATATTTGGATTGGACAAAATTAAGAAGGCAATACATTTTGCGATTCTTAACACAAATGCCCCCATGGCTACGAAAATAACCACTGGGGATCCCATAAATGCTTTAGATATAAACCAGTGCTATTATCAGCTCATGCTAATTATGCAGTTCTGGACCTCCAAATACCCTCTCATTCGACGGACTCCTGGACTTGGCTTCGAAATATATAAATTATTCCCGTCCCATACCTCTATCCACCAGAAGAGGATATCAACAATTATAAAGCATCTTAAAAATTGTAGATAATATTATCTTATAGCATAATTCAGTTTTATATCAAAGGTTTATTTTTTAGTCCTTCCTGTTAAAATGTATGTATCGTTAAGTCCAAAGATTATCTATTCATTTATACCTTCAACTCATATTTGAAGTTGTTTTTTCTTTATAGAAATTTACAAAATTAACTATTTGATAAAAACCCGGCTTTCTTTTAAATATGTACAAGAAGAAATGATAAATGAAATCCTTTTAAAAATTCAATAAGAAATTGTTTTCTTGGAAAAAAAGGAATACTTTTTTCATTACTCAAAAGTAATTTTATTAAGTACAATTGCTTTAGGCACATTTTTCTACCATATAAACTTTAATTCATCTTGTTTTGGTGCAGAATTAAAATAATATATAAAATCAAACCTCGTGCTCATGATCATACGTTTAATTCCTTTTGAATATTGTTCACAGTTTGAAATACATGTAAAACAAATGAAATTAAAAAAACTAGGGGACCGCCATGGTTAATTGTCTGAATGCGTTTTCAACTCTCATGATTAGGGTACTGGTATATATATATATATATATATATATATATATATCTATATATATATATATATATTTATATATATATATATATATTATATATATATATTATATATATATATATATATATATAATATATGTATATATATATATATATTTAGTTGCTTAGTATTTCAAATGTTCGAAATGTTAGCAACATTGTAGATTTTCTGTTTCTTGGTGATAAAAGAGACGACATACAAAGTTTGAACAAAATCGGTCAACATTACGAGGTCGCGCAACGAGGTCAAAGTTTTAAATTTTTTGTAAAAATATATTTTTTCGCAAATTCTTCAAAATGGTGGACATTACAGACTTCAATAATTTTTATAATTTAAAGGAAATCTAATTTACTTCCAGACGTATGTTTGATGTTTTTTAATAAAAACAGTTTTCAGTAAAAACAAAGCAAGAAAGGGAGTGAGAATGTTAGCTATTTCATAGCTTTTTTGTATCAATTAACTTCACTCGCCTGTAGAAGATGACTTGTTCGCTTCAGAGTAAAATAGTACTTTTAAGTTTATTAAAACTTTAGATGATAAATCCAAAAATGACCTTGGTTGCATTCTATCAATTCAAAATTCAGTACAATCTGAGTTTACATCATATGATTCAGAGCCTGTATTGACCTATAAGAAATCGATTATGAAAAAATAAATGAAATGTGTTTTAGATTTGCGTCAAGGTATCCTCTCAAAATTTTACTTTGTCTCTGACGCATATAATCCATTATATGCGTCATTTTGTACAGAGATAGGCTTTTTTTAATGTGCATATAACTCTCTACTTATTAAATTGACATGATTTAGTATACCAAAATATTAAAGCTGGTTAGCCAAGCTTTCATTTGATATGTTTGGTGTTCTAAAAATCGCTATACTTTAAGAGATATAAGCAAATACGTACTCTCCCCCAAAAATTGATCTTTTGATATGAGAATATTCGATTACCATTTGGTAACGCTGTTAGTGTTACCTGGATAGGAAGAAAAAAAGAAGGAGTGAGGAAGTGAGGAAAATACTCTCTCCCTTCTTTTTTCTTGCTATCCAGGTAACACTAGCGGCCGATTTAAGACTTAGTGAAGACATCATAGAGATATAAAGATATAGAGAGCTGATTCCCTTCAATGGCAGAGAAACAGCGTTCTAATGTTTCTGTGTGTGCAAAATAAACAAAAGAAATTTATACGACGTCATCGTAGCTGATCTTAGAGATATAATCTATGAATGATGAAGAGAATTAACTCTCTACAGTAAACCCTCGATTTAACGCCCCTCTGTATAACGAACTTCGGATACAACGAACCTCCTGGAGCTAGCCGAACAGCCTCAGATATAACGAACTTAAGTTCGTTATATCTGAGGATACCGAACTTCCGGGAGCTGGCCGAACAAGCCTCATATATAACGAACTTAAGTTCGTTATATCTGTGGCTACCGAACCTTTTGTGTTTATGACCGAACAAGCCCGAATATAACGAACCTAAGTTCGTTATATTTAAGGCTACTGAACCCGAATTATGAGCTGCTGCGGATCATGCGGTTTGAACTCATGCGTGAGGTGCAGCAGAGGAAGACACAGACGAAGATCTCTGACTTCTTCAAGGCTGGCCCCTCCCCAGCCGAAAAGAGGTCTAGGACAGAGTCTGAGACCAGCAGTGTGTCTGTGACTTCGACCTCCTCCACTAATCTGCCAAATGTGTCCAGCGGCAGTTCGTCGTCACTCCTGCAGAGCCCCCCTTTAACGAACTTTCGGATATAACGACCCTGCCATCCCCCCCCCATATAGTTCGTTATATCGAGGGTTTACTGTATATCTTTTTAAAAGTTTTACGGTCACAATGACGTATTTCTCTGAAGGATCCAATCAGCTCTCATATCTTTATTCTTTATGAAGACATGGACGCTAATAATGTCCCTCCGGATAAGCCCCAGATGAGGGAAGTTTAAGTAATAAAAAGAAGTCGCTACGCGGACATTTAAAAAAAGAATAAAAGTCATGAAGAAAAGGGGGATTTTTCTCTCGACATAAACAAAAACTTTATGTGGGATACATTTGTGGTCATATTAGATGACGCCGATGGAAACCCTTTTAAAAATGACAATGTGAAGCATCTGGAGATTTATGACTTGGCTATCTTTTTGGATTTAAGGAGTTTGAAATCGCTGGGGCCAATCCTAGGTACGGCTTGGGAACTGCTTAAATTTATACAAAGTTTCCCATTGACATCAGAGCGAGACTAGAAGATTTGAAAAAGCAACCTCGCACAAAAGCTTTGAACAAAGGTGGTATTCTTGAAGACATGACCTGTAGATTAAAAGGTCTTGACAAGATATCCATAGATAGAAATAAAAAGTTAAAAATCACGTTGGTTAACACCTTCAAAAGAGTTGACGAATCTCGTCTGGTGAATTGGGCCAATTTGGTGATATAATAACCACTACCCGAAGAAAAACCCTGCAGATAGAAAAGCAGAGGAAAAATATGACAATTACCGTGATATATGGAGAGACAGTGATTACATTGTCGAAATTGTTGCAGATCCGACATGTATCCCTCAAATAGTCCCCTTTCAGGGTTTTTGATAAAACTCAAATTCTCCGGTGTTATGCTACAATGCCAGAGGTGTTTTAACTTTGGGCATATGAAGCACCACTGTACCCAAAAGCGAGTTAAAATTTTCGAATATGACAAAGCTTTAAAAAAAGGGATGGATGAAAGATTGCAAAGAGAAAAAAATGAAATTGAAGCATCAAATGCGTCTGCACCTGCGGTGAACATGAGAACACAAGAAATTGTGGAATTACATTCTCCTACCCAACTTATTTCAAGTTCGGAATCTCCGATAAAGGACTTGATGGAAAGGCCTGCTTCAGAAAGTAGAATTGAAGATGTTGAAGTCAATGAAACGGGTTCAAATAATGTTTACGATGACAATGTTATCCAAGTCAAAGCTGAAAAGGATAGGGATGTTGCCAAATCTCAAAGTTATGAAATCGTCCAAGATAATAACATTCCTTTATCAGTGGTGCCTCTTATGGAGCATCTGAATTCAAATGACGTGGCTCTTGACTCCAGGGTCGGGAGAAACCAAAAAAACATCAATCCTCTCATTTAAATCCTGAAGATATTATAAAAGAGAAAACTCGATCTCAATCATCACAAAGAGGTAGAGAAGTCAGGGGCAAATCTCCACAAACGAAATAAATCCCCAAAAAATCAAAAAAGTGACATATTTTACATTAAACTATCATTCTCATGAACTCTCGTGGATCATCTCATGCAAAAATTACGGAATATTTTGAACATGACATCTCAAGTGAAATGAAAACAAATATGGGGTTGAAGAGAATCCTATCAATTAACACAAGGGGAGGTTGGAAAGACTACGACGGCATGCCTTAATGAAATCCTTATTTTTATCTAATCCCGATATTGTATGTCTCCAGGACATAAGATCGGTTGTTTCTTCGTCTTGTAGTTTGGATTGTAAAATGTGCCAACCGGGACTTTTCCACACCTTTTTCACAGGATCTCGGACTAGAAGAGGCGTTCTTAGATTCGTTTCTAAAAAGATAAACGTGGCCAAATGTGTAGATGAATATTCACACGAAAGAGATTGGCATAAATTTATTTATCCTCAAATGGAATTAGCTTTTGTCTGATAAACGCTTATGGCCCTAATGTACGGTCTTCCGAATACTTCAAAGCTCTGTATGACTCCAATATGCTTAGTTATCTTCCTTCCATTCTAATAGGCCTTTGTCGGAGGTTGGGGCAATCCTGATTGAGATGTCCATGACTAAAGCAGCTTAGACATTGAAGTCTAACGCCCCTGTATTTTAACCTTATGAGACACCTTGATATGGAATCACTTGTGGTAGAGTGGCCGGATCAGCTATCAATTCTACAATATAATCGCAGTCTCTCCATACGTCCTTATATAATCTAAATTTCCTTTCCGCGGCCTCATTCGAGGGATTTTTTTCGGGTAATGTGAAACGACTTGTCCGAATTTCTTAAGATATTCTGCTTTACTCTTTTAAATGTGTTTTCCAAAGTTATCACCATTTTTCTTTTCAAGTTTATTTCGATTTTATCAACTCCTTTTAACTTTAAAGTAACGTTGACTAGGGGACCTCCAACCGACTTTACTTCAAAGTCTTTTTTAAGTCAACGATTCTCGTACACACATCAATAGGATACTTAGTATAAAATCCAACTTGATTAACACAGAATTTTGTATTAGCTCCGGCTAGCTCATGCTCCTTGAACCTGAAAGTAGAGCTATATCATAACGTCGACATGTTTTATTCTTTCAGAGAGTCATCTTTTAGTTCCATAACGACTACGAAAACTTCCCATTTGATTTATTTTCCCAGTCAATGGACATTCTGTTGTTATCTTCTTCCTCATCCCTTGTTTTAACGCTCCTGAATAGAGCTGTGCACCCTCACTGCTATTATGCTCTTTTCCTTTCCTCACGGACACGCGCTCTTCTTTTTCAGAAGGAGCCATCTCCTCTGCAGGTGATGTTGTATTATTATATTTTCTCCTTGCCAAAGCCCTATAAGGAGAGTTACGACAATAGATTGGAACGCCACCTGGTGAAATAGCATGTCGGGCTCAAAACAACGCAGGGAATGAAAAAAAAATATTATTGTTCCTGTGTTATTCTTAGAATAAATATATCGAAATTTATGACAAAAACTGTGTCTATAAAACCTTTCATTATTGGGGGTATTGTTTCAGTAAATAAATACTCTCCCTTATGCATATAACTCCATATTTTATACATGATTTACTAAATATATAAAAATACATGTAAATCATGTGGTAAAAAAAAATCCATAAGAAACAATTGTCCAAAAAATATCCTAAGTATGGATGAACTGGATTTATCATTGAACCCGATTTATATATCCCAGATTAGTGAAATGATGAATTATAAATGACAAAATAAATTAAAAAAAATATTTTTTATAATTGAAATATATTTTGCGACACGTAGTAATAAAAAATTATTATAAATATTATTGATATTTTTTTATCACTACGTGTTGTAAAATTATTTCAATTAAAAAATAAATAAATTTATTTTTATTCTGTAATTTATAATTAATCATTTCACTAGTCTGGATATATAAATTATTATAAAAACATGAATTTGATAATTATTTACATAATTTTCTCATGCACATACTTCTACTTCCAAACAAATTGGAGGTTTTATTAGACCTATTTTTTTACTATAGTCGTCTGTTCTCGTAAATGTATGTGTAAACGAATTTTTATATACCTTGATATATATTGTAATAATTCATGACATTGTGGTATATTCTCCAATGATGATCTAATTAATTGAACTGCCATTTCTTTTATTGAATATCCTATTTGTTTCATTTTTACTAATTCTTTAACATATAATTTAAATATTCCTTCAACTTTTGTAAACTCCTTAATAAATATACCCGAACAAAATATTAATCCATAGAAGAAGAATAGTTTCTTAATGAAATATTATTTTTTAAATAGATCTTTAAAGTTTATATTGTTTTTATACTTCGAATAAATATCTCAAAAGACTTTTTATTTACAACTCCCTCGATAAATTATAAATATTTTGAGCCTGATTTGAGAGTCAGCTGCTACACAGACAGGTCTCACGACGTAACTCTCCTTATAGGGCTCTGCTCCTTGCCAGTCAGGAGGCCTACCTATCAGGCAAGGATACTAGAAACTACTGGAAAGGAAAGGGAAAATTGTAGCTTCCAAGTTAAGGCCATGATACATTGATTAAATAGCAATAAATTAACAGTTTTTGTGTATTTTTTGGGCTAAATGAGTCATTTTTACTTCAATATTCATAATTCAACGATCAAACAAGTAGATATTATATATAACAAAAATGAATAACGAGTTGATATATATTTTAATACTTTTTATTTATGAACAATAGTTTCCAAAATAGTAACTAAAATATATTTACAAACGATAGATAGTTTAACAGTAACAAACAAGTAATTCAAGATTTTATGTTTTCATTGTGAAATAGACTGAATTAAGAAATTTTTCTTTTCAAATAAATTTCCTATCTGACGATCTTTGTTTCTCTGCAACTACACTGCCTTTTAAACTCCCAGTTTTGGAGGGTGCCATGAGTTTTCAAATCGGAGGATCTTGAGGAGGTTACAGCAGGGCTGGCGTTACGTTTGAGGGTGGCTCCGGTTCGGCTTGAGGTTGAGCCAGACTTTTTCTCATCCACGGAAAGATAAAATTTCGCCAACGCGACCCCGATAGTATTTGACTCTTCCGCCCTATTACAATATGAATAATAATAAGACATATAGGTGATATAAGTTTAACGTCATAGCGTAACTCTATCCTGTTTTATCACTACCTTAACATCATTTCATTAAAAACATATGATGGAATATGCTTTTATTACTAAAAACACAGTCAATTACAGAATAAAAAGCTACGTATAGCTACGATACTATTAAGATTGGGCAATATACACTCAACATATTTAAATGTAATATTTATGTTAATATTTATTTACTAATTTTTTGCCTTGATATTGTGATACAGTAAAAATATATATCATAAAATATAATAGTTATGATTAATATTATATATATATAAAAGTCATTCATATTTTAAATTGCTTTAAATTTAATAAATGGTACTTTTATATTGATGAATAGTTAGAAATCTTACTTTGAGTTGGACATCCATCCACCAATAGACTCGATGCTCGAGCTAAAATACGGAAAATCCCCAGAGTCTTCTTTGCTATTTAGAAATGCAGCGTATAACTCAACCGTTGGCCAAAAAGTTCTGGCAAATTGGGAAAAGTTCCTCCTCGTAGCTCTTGTATCGAAGCTCTTTCATATGAACAATGTCCATTATTTCACCCTTGGAGCAAGGTAGCTTAATATTCATTTCACGGTAGCAGTCCACGGGAAGGGCAGCATAGCAGTTTTGGATGGACTTCTCTGGTTGGACCTCATAGGTCAAATTCTGTCTGTTGAAGGAGGAGAGAAACCATTTTGGAGACTTTATTTTAGATGATGTAGAATTCCGTTCGGACGCGGGGCGTCGCGGTGGCCGTTAGTGCAATAAAAGGGACTTGGGGGAAATCACTTCGGAGCTTATGGAGAAGCTAGTAGTCCGGGTGAGAAAGTAGTTTCCCCACTGAGACACACAGTTGACCTCATCATAACAAATCGTTTGAGGGGATCCAGCGAATAAAGGCTTCGAAAGACTCTATTGAGCTTCTGAGAGAGAGAACTTCTCGGAGAGTCACGTAGAGGAGTGTGATTTGGGGTGTGAGGAGAGGAACTTTTTGTATATTTTCCGCTGCGGCCATAGTCGTAGATGAATGATCTGCAGGGATTCCCGGACCGTCGAGCTTTGTGAATTTATCATATATGAGGGATGCCAAGGAGGGATAGGACTACAGTGACTCCGCCCTGGACCGCGGCGGGTAACTGATAGTAGAGACTCTTTCCGCCCCCGTGGCATAAGGACTGAGGTGACATTATTCAAGAGGGCTGCATTAATGGCTGACAGATGATTGAGGCAAAAGCTTTGAATATCAAGTGACTCTTGAGCTTCCCAAGGAGATCGTTCGAGAAGAGTATCCCTCTTTTGCATATTATTATATCCCTGTTTACAACAGGAGCAAAGAACTTCAAGGACCGACGGTATACCACTCTGAAATAAAGAATATAAAGAACTTCAAATAACACTACACAACCACGTTTTTGAAATAAATATTACAACTGCATTAATAATGATGGCCTTAAGGTGCGCATAAAGGGAGTGCCCGTTTATGACGACATCCTTCCAGCTAGCTTCTAGTATTCCTTGCTATCAGGCGGTACGGAAGGGCATGACGATGTTTATACACACAAAGAGTAAGAGAGACATTACCTCTGCATGTGCTCCTTGATGTTTTTATGAAATAAGATTACTCAATGTCCCTGCCAAAGGATCCAAAATAATAATATGAATCCTTGAAATCCAAGACGTTCCAGATCCCACGAGGATAAAAGCGGTTCACTGGTGAGATGACATAATTACATCCCTGTAGACCCAAAATCTTATTAGAAAGTCACTGTAACCCACGGTTGTAATTTTGGTTTTGTATACACCCAAAAGCAAAGAAACGTCCACGCGCGACTATACATAAACAAAAAGCTTCTTTTTTTAACAAATCTTTATTTCTATGAAGTGATTGTGTATTAAATACATAAATATACATTTTAGTCTAAAATTAAAACTTCAAAAAAAGATTAACAAGCATAAAATCAAATAAATAACTTAACATAGAATGCACAACAATAAAAACAATAACTTAACAGAGAATGCACAACAATAAAAGAAATATTTAAAAACACTCAATAAAATTTCAATAGTTTTATATTATTTTTAAAAGACTCTTTGACTTTGATGGGAAATATTTTATTTCTTTCGCGGCGACACTCCAAGTCTTCCATAGCTGACGGTATCCGTAGCGAAAGTGCTCCATATCTCACCGCCGCTGAGAGCATTATGGCTCTGAGTTCCTCGGATCGGATGTATTCGTTGGTGGTCAACCTCTTTGCAATAAGAGCCTTAGTATTTATAATAGTATAAGTAATTGCTTTTGAAGCATTTGATCGGTTTTTTTCGCTTTTTTGGAAAACCAAACAATAAAAACACCTTTCATAATGTTATTGGAAGAGTTGTTCAATCCCTTAACATTAAGAGCTAAAAGGTCTTCAAAATTGATATTGCAGGACAATCCGCAAAGGCATGTAACGTGTTGACATATAATTTACCACAGTCCTTGCAATGATCTTTAAAAATGATGCAATTGGAGGAAATTTGTAACTGGGCCGTAAATTTTTTCCCATCGTGAATCCCTGACGTGGAACACCGAATTTTTTTCCTCCAATCATCGGGAAGTTCCAGCAATTCCATGTAAAAGTTTATTATGTTGTTGACATCTTCTTTGAGATTAGGAGGCATCATCTTGAGATGTCAGGGAAATGCATTTTAGCAGCTCTTTGAAGAGGTATTTTAATCGTCCATCTTTACTAAATTCGAAGTTTGTTGTGGAATTCAAATCAAAAGAGCCATGATCCGATGCTAACTCCTCGAGTAAAGGTGGGGTGCCAAATTTCTGAAGAAGAATGGCTTGCTTGCGTTTTGATGAATTATATCCACTATACTTTCCCCACAATACACTGGACTAAACTACCATATTATACGTTAGGTCGCTGCCCATATTTTGATAAAACTTCTGTTGTCTTATTCGTTAAAATGGTTCCAAATAAAGCCTTAAATAAAGATTACTTTTAGTGACAGGTCTTCTCCATTCCGTTTCTGGATTTTTGGTTAATCGATAAAAACTTTCTAATAATTTTTTGAAAAAATAATGGATAAAAGAGTTAATCCTCCACCTATCATAGACTTTGGTCTCTTTAATGCAGGGATATATCTCTTATGAAAAAGAGTTGAGCGCCATAATTGTTCCTCTTCAATGACCTTTTCTGCTATCAGGGGAGAAGCTGTTGCTTTATACAACACACCGGGACAACCTGAGTATTGTATAAATCAATCCTTTTTTGTAAATTAAATTTTTTCCATGGAGCAATTCGATTTGGAATTGAAGAAAACATTACTCTCCAGTTATCAGCATGGATCCCTTCCGGTCCCCAGTCAACTCCTAAAATAGAGACTTTTCTTCTTACCGGGCAACCCCATATATTTTGTCCTTCTTTTGCGTACCATGCGCCAATAGGAAGAACAAAAGTCTTTGATCTATTTAACTCCAATCCTGACTTCTTTTGGAATTTCTAAAAAAAGCTCAAGAGTATTTCAACTCTTTTGATTAGTTGAGTCTCCGTATTGGCTTCAACCGAGAGAGTTATGTCGTCAGCATATAATCGATGAGATGTGTGTAGTCTGCCAACTTAACTCCAAAACCAGTATATTTATTTTTTAGAAGAAGAACTAACTTTTCCATTGCTAAAACAAATAGAAGAGGGGCAGATGGACATCTCTGCCTGCAGCTTTTCTTCAGTTCAATTGATTTTCCCTGTAGACCTCCAATAGATATCACAGATGACCCATTAAGTAGGAGTGCTCGGACTGGATTGAAGAATCGTTTGGGTAAAAAACGTTTTACACCTCGAAGAATGTGGAGATGGGAAATCGAGTCAAAAGCTTTTTTGAAGTCGATACCTATGATTGCTCCGAATTTATTCCGCCGGTCGACAGACTCGATAACTGCCTGTACGTTTCGCGAAATATCTGAAATTTTTCGGAATTAAAAAAACCCTTTTGAGAGAATTAATCCTTTATTCAGCTCCGGCTCTATCTCTTGAGCCAAAATACCAGAAAGAATCCTGTAAGAGTTGTTAAGCATAGTAATTGGTCTCCAATGATTGAAGTCCGTGTCATTTCCTTTTTTGGAATCAGGACAATTCTCCCTCTTGTGAGAGATTTAGGAAGCCTGCCTTTCAATTCCATGGACTCTTCTATCTGAAGAAGGAAAGGAGCAGTTTCTTCCGGAAGGCGTTTAAATAGTTTCCCATCAATTCCATCGATTCCAGAGTGCAGTTGATGATAATGTAGAATTAACGCCAGATATATCCAACTCCCAGCAACCCTCTGTGGAGGTTATACAGGTGGAGGATGACGAGTCCAATAGTGAGTTTCTTCAAAAGGAGGGGGATGGTTCTGCCAGTGTTCACCCATCAATCATTCAAACAGAAGCCTCCCATTGATTGAGCTTGATCCCCATTGAAGCTGTCCCTGTGTTGTCATGCTACCCTCAGTCCCCCAAAGAGGCTGAGCGGGTTGAAGCCCTCAGTTTCCTCTTTGGTTGTTGATAATCGCAAGGGTTTGCAGTCCCTATTATTATAGAGCCATCATGTATTAAAGCAACTAACCGTCATATACCCTGATTTGATCTTGGGGGTGAGAACTAGGTCAGGGTCAATTTCTAAGAGAAATTTATCCAGTTCGGAGCTATCTTCTTCTGAAAAAGAAAATCCAAATAAGATTAAGAAGAGTTAACCCCCTAACACGATTTAAAACTGCTATGAATGGTGGAGGGCAAACAAAAATCGATGATTTTTTTGTCCGGCCTCAACGAATGGAACAAAGAAATGACTTAGGTCTGAGAAAAATAATCTCTTGGAACACTAGGGGGGGGGAAAGGATCGTGTTGTTTGACATGCTAAAATGAAATATATATCTCAGTGGACGACCAGACATAGTTTGTCTTCAGGACGTAAAAGCACCAACTTCAGCTTCCTGTTCCTTCATTGCAAATACCGTATTCCTGACATCTATAACTTTTCTTCACCGGTTCTGGAAATAGACGGGTAGTTTTGTCTCATGTGTCTAAAAAATGGAGGGTTGTATTCGCGTCAAGGAATACTCAGCTGATAGCGACTGGCAGAATTTTATTGTCCCAAATAGGAGTGGAGGTTTTTACTTCCTCAACGCCTATGCCCCAAACATTAAGTGTCCTTTGTTTTTTCAAACGATGATAAACTCATGTAAAGACGATCTATTTCCTCTCCTGGTCATTGGGGACCTCAACGTCGATCTCAATAAATCAGAGTTCCAATACCGCAATAAAACAAGTCTTGTGAGAGTAATAGGAGAACTTAATTCATTGACGTCACTCGAACTCTCAACCCTGAAGACAACATATCATGGAGGTCTGGACGGAAATAATCCCGGATTGATATTGCACTTGCATCTTTATCAAAAATAAGAATTGCCCAATATTGCTCAAGACCAGGCTCTGATCATAAATTGATCGAAATTGAATTGAATTATTTTAAATATAGAATGCCTTTTTAAACCCCAAATGGATCTTTAAAGATGCTTCTTTTATACACAAACTTCAAGGAAATCCTTTATATAATTTTAACCCTCAGGCTGGGCAGAAAAAGCGAGTTAAATTTTTTACGTATATCGTCAGACAAACAGCCAGGAAGTTTATACAAAAGAACAGAAAAACTGAGTTCCTGCTCCGGAAGGATCTTGACTCCATTCTCACAGTAATTCTCTCTTTGCTCGAACTATTACTGCCGACACACTATGTTTCAACAATGTGCTGAAATTAGGGAAATTGAAATACAGGAAAAGAGAGACCTCGGAGATGAATGTCAACAAAAAAGTTAAGTCTTTCTTTGCTAATAAGGATCAGCCAGCTTCTATGGTGACCAGGATTTTAGACAAGGGACGAAATATTAGAAATAGAAACGAATTTTTAGACTGCTTCCATAAAAATTCCAGAGCATCTTAGGAGTTGAAAGGACCAATTTCTCTCGATCAAAAAAAAGAGTCTCCTCAATTTTTACTGAAAAAATATTTATATCATCATATAAAAAAAATATAATGACGACAAAGCCGCGGGACCTGACAGGCAGAGTTTACTCCAACTGCATCAAAGAAGTGGTACCTTACCTTCTACATCTAGGACGGGGTATGGAAATGAATGGTAGTCTCCCAAAGGACATAACAAAAGGGCGAATAGTTTTACTCCCCAAAAAAGGCTCGCTTTCAGACATGAACAATTGGAGGCCTATTACTATCCTTAACGAAAATTACAGAATTTTATCGGGAGTAATTGCACGCGAAATAGAACCCATATTGAATGGCATACTTGGACTACATCAAAAAGGCTTTTTAAAGGACAGAAAAATCTCTGACATATCAAGAAGCTCTCAATGCCAATGGAACTTTGGGGGCTTTAGTAGCTGTTGACTTCAAAAAAGCTTTCGACACCATTCTTCATGATCACATTATGCGAGCAGTCAGAAAACTACTTCCCAATTTTTTTTCAACCCTATAAGATCCTTGTTGTTTAATGGCACCTCCACTATTACCATGGGGAACCTAGAAAGTGATAGCTTTATATTAAAAAGAAGCTTTTGTCAGGGCTGTCCTTCAGCTCCACTTCTCTTTGCGGCTGGACTGTGGGAACTCAGTAATACCATTGCAAAAAAAAACAGGGGTCGACGAAATTGATCTTGGACATGTATGCTGATATGTACGCTTACATAGATGCAAATTCAGAAATCCAACTAATAAAAGAATTCAAGTCTTACTAATTTTTTAAAGCATTTGGAAGAAAGTCTATAAAATCATCAACCATAAAAAACAGTGGTGTTGCCACTAGGAAAATGGAATCCTGACCCAGGGACTAATATAGCCGACTTGAACGTAAAGGACAGTGTGGAAATTTTGGGCATCTCATGGGGAAGGTATGGTCATTTGGAATCCAACTGGACAAAGCTTCAGAACTTTATGAGTTTTAACATTCCCAAATGGAGGAAATTAAACATTAAAAAGAATAGATATTTATAACTATCTAATTATACCAACTATACTTTACAAAGCTTCAGCCATTCCTAGTTTAGCGGAGAGGGCTATCAAAGAAGAAAATTGTTGGTTGGAAAAACTATTCTATAAAAAATATTTACCTGCACTACGAAGACCCAAGAATATGCTGGGAGGAGGACTTTCGGCTCTCTCAAAAATCATCCTCAAAATCTATCAAAAGGTTTTGATTGATTTATCAAAGAACCCCGACGTTGAGTGGAGGGCATATATATCTTCAAGTTGGGCATACAAGGTACTCTGTATTGGCACGATTTCTCCAACGGCAATTTAGAAAGGTTTTCCCCCTTTTTGCAACTATTCAGAGGATCGTTTGGATTGGAAAACCAAGATATTGCCAATCCTCAATTATTGACATCATTCGGTTAAATAGTAATAAATTTTTTTTTTAAGAATTTGGATACCCCACAAAAACTGGAACAGTTCGCTATATCTTCAGACCAGTTCTCTCTACATGATATATATAAAGAGTCAATTTCAACTGCGGAAGTTTATCTTTCAGTTGAAAAGAGCGGCAAAAATCATCTTGTCCCGTCTCATGGCACGTGAGGATGAACTTTGAGTCCAATGCAAGTGAGGAAGCGGACAAATTCGCAGATCTCTACTTGAAAGAATTAAATTTATCTGAGTGTTGGAAGACAAGGATCTTATCCTCTACTTCTAAAATTGTTTCGGAAAGCGATTTACGGCACAATTCCAAATATCCACTAGATCCTTGTTGTTTTATATCCATGTAAGGATTGCGGAAAGATTTTTAATTCAATTGTTCATGCATTTTATGGTTGTCCCTTCCTCAATATTTTGAGAAAATATATAAAAATCAATTTAAATCATATAAAAAACGCACATATTGCTCCTATACTTCTCTTCGGTCTTTCTTCTTCAATATTCGCAAAGCTTCTGTCAAGACGAGAGCTATGGAATTATCTCTC
Source organism: Caligus rogercresseyi (assembly GCA_013387185.1). Lineage (NCBI taxonomy): Eukaryota > Metazoa > Arthropoda > Copepoda > Siphonostomatoida > Caligidae > Caligus > Caligus rogercresseyi. The sequence continues at coordinate 13,923,311 of CP045902.1, forward strand.
TCCAGCTGTAAAAGCCTACTGGCCGAGCACTTAGCCTGGGGGACCTCATCAGGGAAGAAGATCTGAGGAGGATCTTAATATCTGGGGCAGTTCGGTATTCGGCCCTCGGCATCAATTGGAGCCAGCGTGGGGTCGACGAAGTTGATCTTGGACATGTATGCTGATGATGTAACGCTATACATAGATGCAAATTCAGAAATCCAACTAATAAAAAGAATTCAAGTCTTACTATTTTTTTAAAGCATTTGGAAGAAAGTCGGGTTTCTCATCAACTATAAAAAACAGTGGTGTACCATTAGGAAAATGGAATCCTGACCCAGGGATTAATATAGCCGACTTGTACGTAAAGGACAGTATGGAAATTTTGGGCATCTCTTGGGGAAAGTATGGTCATTTGGAATCCAACTGGACAAAGCTTTAGAATTATAGGAGTTTAACATTCCTAAATGGAGGAAATTAAACCTTAAAAAATAGTAGATATTTATAATTATCTAATTGTACCAACTATACTCTACAAAGCTTCAGCCATTCCTAGTTTAGCGGAGAGGGCTATCAAAGAAGAAAATTGTTCGTTGGAAAAATTATTCTATAAAAAATATTTACCTGCACTACGAAGACCCAAGAATATGCTGGGAGGAGGACTTTCGGCTCTCTCAAAAATCATCCTCAAAATCTATCAAAAGGTTTTGATTGATTTATCAAAGAACCCCGACGTTGAGTGAAGAGTGTATATATCTTCAAGTTGGGCATACAATGTACTCTGTATTGGCACGGATTTCTCCAACGGCATTTTAGAAAGGTTTTCCCTCTTTTTTGCCACAATTTAAAGGATCGTTTGGAAGGGAAACCAAGATATTGCAAATCCTCAATTATTGACGTCATTCGGTTAAACAGTAATACGGGAAACAGATTGCTATTTCATCAAACCAGTTCTCTCTACATGATATACCAAAAGTCAATTTTCAACTGTGGAAAGTTAATCTTTCAGTTGAAAAGAGCGGCTAAAAATCATCTTGTCCCCGTCCCATGGTACGTGAGGATGAACTTTGAGTCCAATGCAAGTGAGGACGCAGACAAAATTGCAGATCTCTACTTGAAAGAATTAAATTTATCTGAGTGTTGGAAGAGAAGAATCTTATTCTCTATTTCTGAAATTGTTTCCGGAAAGCGATTTACGGCACAATTCCAAATATCCACTAGATCCTTGTTGTTTTATATTCCATGTAAGCATTGCGGAAAGATTTTTAATTCAATTGTTCATGCATTTTATGGTTGTCCCTTCCTCAATATTTTGAGAAAATATATAAAAAATAAGTCATAAAAAACGCTCATATTGCTCCTATACTTATTTTCGGTCTTACTACTTCGAATCTTCACAAAGCTTCTGTCACGAGAGCTATGGAATTATCTCTCTCCAGCTGTAAAAGTCTACTGGCAGAGCACTTAGCCTCGGGGGATCTCATCAGGGAAGAAGATCTGAGAAGGATCTTATTTTCTGGAGCAATTCGGTATTGGGCCCTCAGTATCAAGATTCCATGGACGTCGGGAGAGCGGTGGAAGCTTGCTGGAGAGGTAGTGAAGTTTTTCCCATCCTGCTATGTGAATGTAGCGAAGAACCTCAAAAAGCTTTTACGTTTTTACAGAAAATTATGATATTTATTGTCTTGATTATTTTATTTGCTCATTTAGTTGTGTTTTTTTGTGAGATGTTTGACCGTTGTTTATTTTATTTTTGTTATTAATGTGATATGACTTTTATTTTGTGTAGTAATTTGAAACTAAAATGTTTATTAATATATGTAATATTATGCAATTATAAAAAATATCAATAAGTAAAAAAAAAAATATATCAGGAAAAGACCGGGACACCTTTTTTTCGCAAGGACTTAAAATTTTCAAGCCTGGCCGGGCCAAACCGGGCCGGGACTTATTATATATTTTCGTTCCTTTGACAATCTGAAGTGATGACGTTTTTCTTTAGAAAGGAATCTACAAAACGCTCAAAAAACTGCTTGGACCCGGGCCGGGTACCCGGTCGTTTCCTGATATATGTATATATATACATATTTTTATAATATAATATGTATATATAATAATAATAACAATTACAAATAACTAATGTAAAACTTTTTTAGTTCGTAGTAATCATATGTAGGTAATATACTTTTTGAGATTAAAAATACCTAATGGAAGGCCAAGTATATAAATATATCATATATATATATATATATATATATATATATATATATATATGACAATAATAAATAACTAATGCGAAACTTTTTTAGTTCGTAGTAATCATATCTAGGGAATATATTTTTGCGATTAAAAAATACCTAAGGGAAGGTCAAATATAAATATATTCAATTATTTATTGTTTCTTGTATTATCACAACATCCTTGAGTCAGGAGGAAAATTGAACGCTTACCTGTGAATTGCGAAAACCAAAGAGATATTCATATTTCCATGAATGATTAAAATAAGGTTTCATTTAAATATTCTTTTTAAACATTCAAATTTTGTATGTAAGTATTCTACTTGAAGTCGAAACTTTATACTCTCATACATCAACAAAATTAGGTAGAATACTATATTTAAAATGGAAATTATGTGGTAAGCCCTTTTCTAAAAGTTTTTTTTAAATTAATTGAAAGAAAAGAATGTTTAAATTAAAGTTCTTCAAGGTAATGGACTATATGGATAACCTATTAAGGAAATTAACTATGATGAAATTTTTTAAGTTTTGTACTTAAAGACAAGTTCTACAAGTTCTTTCTTTCTATATTCGTAATAGAGAAAATATGTTGTCAAAGGAAATAAAAGAGGCCTCCATCTTATCTTATTTACTTGTATAATATTTCAAATTATAATAATAATTATTATTTTTGTGAGTGTCACTTCTTTTTGTATTGGACCATTTGAATACTATGATGTTTGTGTTTTCATTGCACAGAATGCATCGACCTAACTAATAGCTGGATGCACAAGGGACTATATAAAAAGGGGAGGATCATTGTGTGACTCAGCAGATGATTAAACAAGAAGAGAAGGAAGGAAGTACAGTCGTCCCTCGCAAAGTCGCGACGGCCCGGATCCACTACACGACCATCGCGATATATATGAGGGTCGCGATGTTAATGTGCATTGAAATTTAGAGAGATTTGACTTCCCCCGGCGTTTAAACCTGCCGCCATTTTGCTTTATTGTCGTACATGTACGCAGCCGGACCTTTTTTGTTGGGCCGCCATCTTTTTTTTGGCCATAAGGCTATACTTTATTAATTTCTATAAAGATTTATATAGACATGACCGAAAGAACATTCTACTAGACAGATAAAACAGGAATCAAATAACAAAAAAGCATATAATATATTAAAAAGTAATCACAAGCACTTTCCAATTGGATAAAAACTAATTTGTAAAACACGAAGATGTAAATTAATAATATTGGAGATGCCAGAAATGTCGTAATCATTGAAGCTTCTTTTGGCATATAAAATTTGCTGGGTTTTGGTGATGATTGCGTTGATGACGGCCTCCATTTGACCAGTGTAAAAGGCTATAAAATGGCCCCTCGTTGGAGTATAAAAGTTGTATTGGAGGCGAAGAATTTCTCCAGTTTTGGTTTAAACTTCCTGTAGCTTGGAGCAATCAAATAAAAAGTGATCCGTCGTTTCCCTGTTATCGTGGCAAAATCTACAGAGGCTCTGTGGGCCAGAGAAGAACTTTTCCCCAACTTCAAGTGTCCCAGTGAGCACTCTATATTTAAATCATCTTTCAGAAGATGAGAGGAGGGGATTCTTAATCATTTTAGTACTCATGCTCACTGTTAAATTAAGTTGTCTTCTTTTTAGGTAGTTAATGAAGGGTTCTAAGGTAGGTGTTTGGGAGAGACTGCAAAATTTTGAGGATGGTGTGTTAAACAATTTTAAACGAAATGGGACTTCGGGCTTGATTATTGGAACATGTTTCCCGAAAAAGTGAGTATATCTTTGAAAAGCTAGTTTGTAAATGAGAAGTTCTTTATTAGCTGTTTCAGCGGCAAAGTTCAAGCTCTTGGAATATGTATTTAAGTCATTAAAACACTCTCGTGTTATTTCAAAGTTCTTAATACTTGATTCCAGGCTGTTACAAAGTTTTTGTATACGCGAAGAGTATTGAGAAAGCTCATGGAACACCTTTTTCAAACCCGCATATCACTACGGTAATTGAAGTTTATAGATTTGACTAAGTGTATACTCCAGAATTCATCCATTGCCCAGAGTTTTTGTATCCAATAAAGATTCAATGATTTCCATAGGTCTTTGAAGGATAAAATGGAGAGGCCACCATAAAAAGAGGGATTGTGAAGTCTTTTGAATGATATATTTTCTTGTTTAAATTTAAAAACGCTTTTTCCGTATTTAAAATGTCTTGACAAGCTGTCATCGCATGGGGTCACTCGGAGGAGATGTGTAACCTTTGGAATTATATACACATTCCATGCCTGGATTTTATCCCACATGTTGAGGTTCATAGACGAAAAAAATTAAGGCTTTTTTAATTCTTACTTTAATCTCATGAAGATTTTTCTCCATACACTTATCTCCAACCCAGGAGCCCAGTAGGTAGATACATGTTTTTGATTTGAACATAGGCCATGCTTTCTCAATTATTTCTCCGTAATTAATCAGGATCTCCGTTTTCTCCTCGTTAACTGTGAGGCCTGCCTCAATCGAATACTTATTAATAATTTTCATTGTGGTTTGTATGGATCTAATAGTTTCTAGCGGACTGCCTCCAAAAATCAAAGTCATGTCGTCCGCATAACTGAGACATTTTTGATTTAGGGTTGGCGAAAAGCAGTCAGTGTTTAATTTTATTATTAGCGGATCCAAGCAAAGCACGAAGAGAAGTGCTGCGCTTGTGTCGCCTTGTCTAACGCCTCGTTTTTCTCAAAGAAGCCCATTTGACTCCCATAGTGAATAAGAGTTTTAGATCTGGCTAAGATAGCACCAACCATTCGAATGATAAAATCGCCAAATCCTCTTTTAAAAAGGGTATGAATGATAAATTTATGTGATATCGTATCAAAGGCTTGGGCAAATCTATTGTCATTACAAAAACTTTATCCATGGACTCTAATAGGGTTTGTAGACCAAACGTAATGTTTTCCATACGATTTTGTTTTATAAACCATATTGACTAGGATCTAAAAGTTTGGATAAAACGAGGCTCAAACGATTCGATAAAATTATTGAGAAAATTTCAAAAATACAATTCTGCATTGTGAGTGGGCGAAGATTCCTCAGATGCCTGGGGTCTTTGTTGCTTTTTGGTATTAAAACGATGCACCCATTAGAAGCAAACTCTGGGAAATGTCCAACAGCCATAACTTTTTCGTAAAAATGTAGTAAAATTGGAATTAAAAGATCACTGTATTTTTCATAAAATTCAAAGTTGAACCCTGATGGGCCTGGGGATCTGTTTAGCTTCGCCTCAGAAATAGCTTTCCTTATTTCGTCCTTTGATAGATGTTTTTCCAGTAAATTGTTGTCTCTTTCACAGACTGTGTTCTTCTCATCCTTTTGTGCTCTTGGTTATGGCAAAAAGAGGCGTTTTTGATGGTGCACCTAGAACACTTAATATTGTTCTTGCAGTCGAAACAGTTGTATAATTCGGAGTAGTAGTCTCGTATTTTCTTGCAAATGTATTCGGGTTTATTTGAAACTTCGCTAGATTGTGTTACAAGTGAAATAACCTTTCGTATGCTTCTTCTTCTCTCTTCTTCGACGCACTTCAATCTTGAATGGGAGAGATCTTGAATGGCCTCTAATTTAAGCTTTGTACGATAGCTTAAGTCGGCTTCACGATACAATTGATTGGCTTTTCTGCTGAAGACTGAGCGGATTCTGTAATTTTTTCTAGATCACCTAGTTTTCTTCTTTTAGCTGCAGCACGAATAGAGCCTTTTCTGCGTAGGAGGTTCTTTATTTGGAAAACATTTTTTCAGTCAATTCAAAAACGTCCGCCTCTTGGTTTATTGATAATCTAAAATTTTGGGCCGCCATCTTGTTTTTTCGAAGATTTACCAATTTTCAACCTCAAATTTCTTAAAAAACACTGAATATTTCTTAATTTTAGTACCCCCACATTGTTTTGCCGTGAAAAAACGGGAGCCAAGCCATCGTCACGTAGTAAAAGAAATGCAAGATGTCGAGGGGCGAAGTAGCGAGGGCTAACTGTATTGTTATTATCCCTTGAGCAGTCAAAGTCGAAATAGCAAGTCTTAAGGAATATTAAAGGAGGGAAATGACAAATCAATATCCAATGACGTCATTTTAAAAGACCACTTTATGTTGAAACATAAATTAGTGTGAGTTTTTATTATTCCCAAAACTACTTCATGGTTTCATCACCAAATGGAGCAGCCATTTTATGTCCCTATTTATATATAACCAGCTCTTTAAGTGAACATTTTTTTGTTGAATATGCAGTTCTTATAGTGGGTTTCCAACATGTTTACATTTGGGCCCTTGTTATCATAATAACTTGGCTTTTAATTCCTGAAATTAATCAAACTCCGAGACTTAAATACATACATATTAGGGATGCAAAAAGTTAATCGACAAACGATAAATAATCGACAAGATTATAAACGATTAAAATTTGTTAGTTGTCAATGGACCAGTCGCGTCCTCTGTCTATATGTTAATGGAACTTCAATATCTTAACCGGTTTTTTAATCCGTTCTTGTATTTAATCTTCTTATAAGCTCACGTTTGGATGTAGAAAAATAGTCAGTGGCGTCATTGGAATGAGGTTTAGTATTGAAAGTCGACAAATTCGACAATACCTCTTTAGAGAATTATAACCCAATGACGTTTTTTTCAGCTTTGATTTTCTCTAATAATAAAGATACCTATTCAAATCCACAAGAAAGACCGGTTCCTTAATCTTGGCGCTGTTATCGATTAATCAATTAAAAGTCAATTAAATGAAACAACTAACGATTTATCTATTAATCGATAACTTGCATTCCTAATAAATATGTGTCATATGTAAGAAATGAGTACATATTTGTTGTTAAAACTTTTGTATTATCAATATTAAATTAAAACTTGCATAATAAACTACATGTCATAAATAAATATGATTTCGTATTAATAAAAAATATAAAAAATGTAAATAAAAAGCCAATGAGTAAATATATTAAAAACCCAATTAAATTTCCTCTTTAAAAATTTTAATTAATAAAAAGGGAGCATAAGAACTAACAGAAATGTGATCAGTTTTCCTCCGAGGATGTTCATGGATGATTTAAATAAATAAGTATAATCCTCCTTTCTTTAAAATTCAATTAATTTTCCCCCATTTAAATAGCTTCTCTCGTATTTTGAAGGGATAAAACAAATGCATAGGAAAGTAAAGGTAAATTAGTTTCGGAGGTATTTCCCTAAAATTATTGTCATCAGTATAAATTTACATAAATTAATTCGTCAGAGACTTAACCAATGGCAATACAAGGGAAGATTAATATGTTGTTTACGTGAATCATGATTTTCTGTAAAAGTACAAAAATATACTGTATTTTTATGTTATGCGAGTATTTTTAAGGATAACATCTGGCTGTAATACGAATTTGGCCACTACAAATTATGTATCTTTATATCTTCAAAAGCATCTATTGTTGGTTTCGACTCATAGATTTCCAAATATTTTTTGAGGCATCCGAGGAAGGAATTTGTATTCGTCTCTTCACTTAATTTTATCAGCTTGACTAAGAATTAAAAGCCAAAACGATTGATGCAATCGACTGTACTTGAAAGTCATTCGATACTCCAAAGGCTCTCAGCCTGAGAAAAACTTTTCAGACAATCTTGGTTGAGCCTTGATGTCAAAATGGATTTAATTCCATGTTTTGAAGTCAAATCGTGGAATAAACTTTCAAGGGATGAAATAGAAAATAGGATTCAATATTTTTTTTGATTTTTTGTAGCACACCTCATCTTGGTAAATGAATTCCAAATCCACTTGAATATACGTTGAATTGTGTAGGAAATTTCCCTCCCGGTAGAAGTTGACCTGAAGGACGAAGACAATAAATCGTTCAAAATTTTGATCGACTGCAGGAAACTAATGCTTCCTAGAGAAGGTGAACATAACTTTGACCTTACCCTGAAATACGGGTTTGTAAAAATATGCGAGCAAGATACGCGCACTATGTTAGAGCCTTCTTGAAGAGTAAACTCCTTCAGAGTTTGTAATATATCGAAAGCTGACAAGAACACTCTAAAGAAATACTCCATATTAAATGGTCCAAAGTTTCAACATTGGAACATAAAAAGCTCTGATCTTTTGATCAATGTAACCGGAAGTTCCAAGAATATTCCATCATTGATTCCGTTTGGGGGTAAAAAAGAATCTGTGGAATTTTAAGGCAAACAAAACAATGTGCTAACTGTTTTATGCTTGGGCACTGCTGTCTGCTTGTCTCGAAAAAACAAAGTCTGTCAAATTTTACAAATCGTGGAAAGCTGCAAGAATAAAAGGAACTGAGAGAAAAGAGTTTTTATTGTTCACAAAGGTCGAGGATTCCATTAATGTAGTAAGTCATGGAAACCAGCAACGTGAAAACGTGTGTTATTGGTCGATGAAAATAATAGTGTTCATAATGATAAAACAGAAAAGTCGTTCCTGTAATACAGAAGTCTATTTGACAAGAATTAAATTCATCAAAAAAATTATGATCAGGGAGTCTGATGAGGGAGCCCTCGAAATTGATTCCTTCAGACTTCAAAAAGCTTCAGATTTATCCAAAAAGCCTCCGTCGTCCAAGAAAATTGAAAAAAATACTGGGTCCAACGAAGGGGCACTCAATAATGGATCTTCCAGCCTCCACAAAACTACTTAAATGCCCCAAAATCATCCTCTATCTGAAAGAATCGCAACATTAGGTCGTAAATCACTTCCTAAAAGAAAGATTCTAGTAATGTTCAAAACTGTGATATATAAAATCTGAAGAAAAAAGGATGCCGAATCAAAAAAATTATCACTAAATGTTATAGGTGGTAAGGATAGACTTGTTAGACACGCCCTCAAGAAGCATCTCCTATCTTTTATACCTGACATATTTTGTCTCCACGATATCAGCACGGAAGTTTACTCTACATGTAACAATAGTTACAAAATTATCTAATTCCATTGTCAACGTTGTTTTAAATGAATTTAATTTTTTAGAATGTTTTTGATGCTATTTTTTTAAAGATCACTGTCCATTTAATACTTTTTGTATATCTGTTTTTTATTTTGTTTTATGTATGGTTGTTTTGAAAACTTTATCTTATTTGGTACATATTCGCCTTTTTATTTTATGTACTATGTTCGTTTTTTAGTTTTCTCTCTGATATGGTTTAAATAAGGATAAATGAAATATATATGATTTAAAAAATAGTTACAAAATTTATCTTCCAAATTTATTTTTTCACTTCTTCACTGGTTCTGGGAGGAGAGGAGTAATAACTTTTGTTTCAAAACGTTTAGCTAATACATTGTTTGCCAAGGAATATAGTAAAGACGGAGATTGGCATACGATCATTATAACTACTTCCGGTTCCAAACTTTCATTTGTTAATGCATATGGTCCTATTGTTAAATCTGTATCGTTTTTTCGAACCATCATGGAGGTACAACAATGCCAACATCTCCCAATGCTGCTGATTGGGATTTAAATGTCGATATTGATAAATCTCCAGAAAATTATCCTAGTTATGCTAGCCTTAAGGAAGCAATCCATAAATTTGGTCTTGTCGATATCACTTAAAAATGTAATCCGGACAATAACGTATCATGAAGTAGTGGGAAAAATCGTCGAGAATAGATTTGGCATTGTTATCTCCTTGTCTTGGTTACCAAATAAAAAGTAGTAAACACAGATCCGATCCCTCAACAGACCATAAAATAATTGTCATCCTCCTACGTTATATTCCAAAGAAAAATACCTTCAAAATTCCGAAATTACATATAGTTACCAAGACAGTTAAGACTTTAAGTCTCAAAAAGGAAAGCAGTTCGACTACAAAGTAGCATTGAAAATACTTTAAGCGACTCGTCAATTTTTAAAACAATTACAACTGATTTATTAAATGAATATATAGTCACTGATATTGTAGAAACAGACATGGTCAGAAAAGAGACATTGAAACTAAATTTTCACTTAAATATAAATTTATCCCCTCGATTAACCTTGTTCTGCATCTACTATCTAAAGCATTATTGCTGATAACAAAGTTTTAAGGAAGCCCACTGATATCGTGCAATTTTTTCATAAGTAGTTCTCAGGTATATTAGGAGGAGAAAGATACAATTTCCCCAGGGAGCTCGATAGCCGTGCGTGTTAAGGCGTGTCCAACTCTCAATGTTGGGAGCGCAGGTTCAAATCCCGAGAGGGGATGGTCATTTTTGGTCTACCTCATTGATAAGATCCTAGGTTCGATAGACTAATTATAATGCTATAATGCTTATTTATATCCAATTGGATCCAATTCTATCGAACCATATAGGCAAAAAAAAAAATCCCCAAAAAGAAAAATAATGTTTCGTCCGAGGTTTACAAATTTTAAAACATTTTGAATACATCAAAAATGATTATAAAGACTACAAAGCTTCGGGTCGTGATGGTATCTGTGGACGTGTTTTTACCCTCGCTGCTAAATAGCTTACGCCATATCTTTTAACTATTGAAAACCATATGAAACAGTCCGGAAGAATATCAGGTACTCTTTCCAGAGATCGTATAGCTTTGCTACCAAAGAAGGGAGATGAAACAGATTTTAATCACTGGAGACCCATAACCATTTTAAATGACACATACATAATTTTAATGGGTGTTTTAACTTAACTGATTGAACAAATTCTAAATTTAAAAATAAGAGGAGAACAAAAAAGTTGTCGTATGTGTAGGAAAATAACTGATTTTTCTAGAAATATTTCCTCAGCAAATGAATCCATTAACTGTCGTAAAAGTATGGTGTCTTTGTTGCAATCGATTTTAGGAAAGCATTTGACTCTATCCGCCATGGCTATATTTTAATTCCATTACAAAGTTTTTTAAATCCCCTAAGGATTCTATTGTTTGATGGTTGATCTATCCCATCCCTAGATGGTATCAAAAGTCCTCCCACTTATCTCAAGAAAAGTTGCAAACAAGGGTCCCCTGTAGCTTCTCTTCTATTTGTGGAAGCGATAGATGAACTCTGAAAAACATTAACTAGAAAATACTAGGGATTTGAAATGTCCTTTAATGGTGTGAAACACTTAATTGACCTTTACGCAGACGATGTAGCTATTATGGTAGAAGCCTGCTCAAAAAAAATTAATAATGAGGATTGAAATACTACTTCCGTCCTTTGCTAAATTCGAGCGCAAATCCGGACTGACAATTAACCATAACAAGACGGCCATACTTACGTTGGATTCCTGGTCTCCAGATGGCTCAATTTTAATTCACGGCTGCCGGGTTGTGGCTTCTGTATGCATTCTTGGTATTGAATGGTGGAAAATTGGTGTCGCAGAGAGTAATTGGTCTCAAATTAATTTTATGAATAACAATAAATTTAGGCAATGGCACAATCTTTCTTTGCATAAAGGATAGACCTATATACTACCCGAGTGATTCCATTGGTTATGTATAGAGCCACATCCGTCCCGTTTCTTGCTGAATTAGCTATAATGGAAGAAGACTCTTGGTTGCGTACTCTTTTTCATAAGGCATATCTACAATCTTTAAAACGCCCCCCAAAAATGCTGGAGGTAGACTTTGTCAGTTGAGTTCTACTTTACCTATATGTAATCTACGAATCATGGAAGAAATGGGTGTTTTACACGACAAAGATCGGAGAATATTTTATACATCACTTAATTTTAAAACTAGTTCAATATAGCCACTCCTTTGACGACCCCAGAAAAGGAAGCCTTCTTTCCCTTTTTAGTTTCGATAAAAATAATTTTATGGACGACTCAGCCTAATTTCCTTTCCGATACTTCTGTGGATATAATTTATGAAAACAGGAATAAAGAACCTTTGGTCACGAAATTTGGTCATTCTGCTGCCTTAGAGAGAATTGCCTAATATAATTTGGTATTACACTCCATAACCGAAAATCGGTTCCGGTCTTCAATGTAGGAACGTTTAATTAATGATTTTTGTTCTTCGTTGACTTGGTTTTTAAAATTTGACACCCGTATTGAGGATTCCTTTGCATCGAAATCTATATGAGAGAGCTTTTTAAATTTTCTTGGTCTTCCTCAATCGTGGAAGCAGAGGACTTCTCGGTCGACGTGTGGCATAGTTGATTATGCGAATTTTCCAACTCAATCACAGATTTCCGCTCAATTAATTTGATTTTATTCTCCATGGAATAATTGTGGTTTATTGTTCAATTCCATCGTTCATGCCTACATTGTTTTCCCTGTTCTAATGGTGGCAAAGCGTTTTATTAAATCAAATGTTTGCGAAAATTAAAGAGCTACCTCTAATCTTTTAAAAGCTTATATTCTTTTTGGCACCTACAAACGTAAATATAATGCCCCCCCCCCCCCTTTCTCACAAAGCTATAGACACAGCACTTTAAATATAAGGTCATTAATCACAAAAAATATCGAGACTGAAATCTTAAGGTCAATAATCATTGGTGCCGCCGCTCGCTACTCAGCTCTAAAAACTAAGATACCGAACGCAACTTACGATGATTGGAAATGGCTGGAAATGCCGTTTGATTCGTGCCATTGCGTTTAATTTAATTTTTAGAAAATCAGCCAAGAAGATTTAAAAAGCTGTTTATTAAGGAACAAATAAATTGTCGATATATATTTAGGTCATCCATTTTTAACAATAAATTTGAACTATAATGATCATTGTGACATTCTGCGACCGATCCTACCGATTGTGTTATCCTCGGATGGTATGAATAAAGTTGGACAAGGCGGAATATTGAAACCAAGTGATCTTTATTACTCCAATGTAGATCAAAGAGTGAAAACCCCAATATAAGGAGTCAGTCCCTTTTATAGTAAAATTAGGGAGGGGGAAGTATACACAAAAGAGTCTTGCATGAGCAAGAGTAAAGAGATGTACACAAGCAAAGAGTCTTGCTTGAGCAAGAAAAAGAGATGTACATAAGCAAAGAGTTTGCCTGAGCAAGAGTAGAGAGGTGTATGCATATGAGTTATACATACTATTACATTACATGGATAGTAGACAAGTTTGACAATATCCATTTAATATCCAATTCTATGAGGCGGCTTCGCGTATCTTCGTGCACGGGACAAAGCAATACACAGATAAGTGTCGCTATGTTCATTTTCAGTAGAAAGTTCATTGTTCTCATGCTTGGTCGAAGTGAACGCCGGTTTCGTAGAAGCGAGGAACCATCAGATTCGATCTTGTAGCTGCGACCATTCTTCCTGACAGCTTTGATGATTCCAAGTCTGTTCCATTCTCCAGAGACATGATGACGGAGGCGAACTTCTTGACCGACTTGAAACTCTTTCAAGTTCTTGGACTTCTTCTTGTCATCATTCTTTCTTCTCTCCCCCTCAGCTGACGTCATCCTTCTCTTTAAGGTTCTCTCGTAAACGCTGGCATGGGCGGGAAGATATGTACGTTGGAGGTGACCCAGGAGCCATTGAGACGGAGCGATGCCGTTTTCAGTTCGCGGTGTGTTTCTCCATTCTAACACTGAGCGATCAAATCCATCTTCATCAAGTCTGCCATCGACCCAGTTATTTTTCACTAGGTTCTTCATGGCCTTGACGGCTGCTTCAGCGTGGCTGTTGGATTGTGGCTGACTTGACCTTGCTTTGTAGTTCTTGTGGCGTGGGGTGGTAGTCTTCGTCGGAGACTCCGACGGTGACATAGACGGAATGTGACTTCGCGTGGGCGTGCTATGTGAGGAGATTGTTGGCGGGTCGAAGGAGGTCTTCAGACTGTAGTTGTTGCCATGGAGGTACGAGGGCTATTTTTCGAGTGGCTCCTGGTCATGATGCCTGCACTGCTGCTAGCATTTGTCTCCCGTGGATTCCACCATTGTGACGGGTACGTACTGTTGTGGGTAAAGGGGTGGAGGAGACTGTGAGCCTATGAGTGAGTGTGGCGGGGGCTGTAGTTGTAGTGCAGCAGCCACAGCGGCGTTGGAGCCCTGTGTGGACCCTTGTACGACGACGTGCTTGGCTGGAGAGGGCAGGGGCTCTCCGGACTGATAGTTGGCCACTTGCACGGGTACAAGGGTGGAAGGAACGAGCTTTCGTGTTCCTTGGGGATGGAGGTGTGAGTCGTAATTGGTCCGCTCTGGTCCTCGAAGTGTGGGGTGCAGCTGGTTGTTGATAGCCACCGTGACGTTTCCGTTGGATCGTGGCACGAGGTTGGCCACGAGTGCTGGGAGGTGAGACTAAGCACGGCTTTGGCTTTTTCTCTTCCTCCACATCCATCATGTGGATGTGCATGGGCTTGCCTCGCATGGCCTTCCATGTCTTGGTGTTGAAGACGGTGGGGTTGGACTTCAGTAGGTCTTCCTTAGCTTCAAGGACTTCTTCTGGTGTGTCCGGTTTCAGCGTAGTCATGAAGGCGGTGGGGTTGGACTTCAGTAGGTCTTCCTTGGCTTCAAGGACTTCTACTTGAGTTGGATCTCCAACCTTGTGGGAGTGAACAGGCTTTGACAGTCTCTCGAGGGCATGAGCTGGCAAGATTTGAGCCAATTTGGTTTGTGAAGCTCTTCACGTCTTCGCTCTTCTTCAGCTGCCTCCAGTTCTTCACGTCTTTGTTCTTCTGCAGCTGCCTCCAGTTCTTCACGTCGACGTTTTTCTTCTTCGCGTCGACGTTTTTCTTCTTCAAGTCGATGTTTTTCTTCTTCACGTAGACGTTTTTCTTCTTCACGTCGACGTTTTGCTTTTCTCAGCTGCCTCCAGTTCTTCACGTCTTCGTTCTTCTGCAGCTGCCTCCAGTTCTTCACGTCGACATTTTTCTTCTTCACGTCGACGTTTTTCTTCTTCAAGTCGATGTTTTTCTTCTTCACGTCGACGTTGTTCTTCTTCACTTCGACGTTTTGCTTCTTCTTCAGCTGCCTCCAGTTCTTCACGTCTTCGTTCTTCTGCAGCTTCTTCACGTCGACGTTTTTCTTTCTTCATGTCGACGTTGTTCTTCTTCACGTCGACGTTGTTCTTCTTCACGTCGATAGCGTTTTGCTTGAAATACTAGACGAACCAAACCAGTGGTCTTCAACTCCAAAGAGTTGTACGACAAAAAGTACTCTCATTTTGGTTTTCGTCCTCTGAGAGATCGTTGACAGCATGGACAAATTCAATAGCCACTCTGAATTTCTCTAGGGATTTCTCAACCACTCCAACCTCATATTCAGGAGCGAAAATCCGATCTTCAGCAATGGGTTGCTTCTCAAAACCTTTGACAGCTGATTCAAGACGGGAGACATGTTTCTTTACTATACTCTCCAAGCACAAGCACTTCTTGGCACTTCTGTTGCAGTTGAGATGGCTTCATCTTTTGGAGACATCGTGTAAGATCGATGATAAGGTTTGGCTGGGAGAAAGGGTCAACGCTACGTCCAACTTCTTGTAATCGTCGTGGCTTCAAAGGTCCTCTTCTTGGTAGCAGGGTCTTTGGTGCCGACTGTTTTCACGGATGGTTCTTCTTGGAGAGTGACGATGGGATACTCGTCCAAGGTCTTAAGACTGCGTCGTGAGGGGCAGGATCTTAAGGATTACCGACTGCGCCATGTGATATTCTCGGACCGACCCTGCCGGCTGCGCCATGTGATATTCTGCGACCGATCCTACCGATTGTGTTATCCTCGGATGGTATGAATAAAGTTGGACAAGGCTGAATATTGAAACCAAGTGATCTTTATTACTCCAATGTAGATCAAAGAGTGAAGACCCCAAATATAAGGAGTCAGTCCCTTTTATAGTAAAATTAGGAGGGGGAAGTATACACAAAAGAGTCTTGCAAGAGTAAAGAGATGTACACAAGCAAAGAGTCTTGCTTGAGCAAGAATAAAGAGATGTACATAAGCAAAGAGTCTTGCCTGAGCAAGAATAGAAAGGTGTATGCATATGAGTTATACATACTATTACAATCATTTATGTGTTTTACGCAACTGTTAAAATGAGTTTTATTTATTAATTTGTTATTAAGTGTATTTTATATTACAGTGTATTGATGTGGCATAAATGAAACGAAAACTTTGACCCATAAAAAAATCAAGTGACCAAGAAGGAGTAATACCATAGAATATTTTCTGAATGAGCTGTTTTTATACCCTATGGGAAAGACGATCTATTAAATATTAATATTATCAATGATAAAAACTATGACATTAGATGGTATAATGGAAATCACATCATTAATAATTAAGGATGTAGCCCTTCTACGTGCAAAGCTTGAGGCTTCTATAGAAACAGCAATTCAACCGTATAATAAAATCATAAAAGATGGAAAAGACTATGGCAGATGGAATGGTTTATAATGAATCAACCATTTCAACCATCAAAGAAAAACAAAATAAGATGGAGGAGGATTTGGTTAAGAAATCCCTGGTGACGGATGCCCCCATGTCTGATCCAACGGAATCCAGTCCAACGACATCAACAATAGGCCAGGGCCAAACACCTATGAAAAAAGGGGGGGGGGGAGAAACTATGCCTCTCGATGTGAGGAAAGAAACCCTGCCCTCATAACTGTAGAAGAGCACACCTGCCCCTCTGCAGTAAGGCAGTATGATATGGCAGCACAGATGCCAGAAAGGAGTGCAGTATGTGTGTGGCACGGACAACATCCGTGCAGCAGCCCGGGTGGAACGAAAGAGGGAAAGAGAGGAGGTTCAGAAACGGCAATATAAGGCTTGGCTCAAGCAGGAAACTCCTTCATGGGGAACCGGGCGACCCAAGGAACATTCAGGCCCCAAAACAAGCAAAAAAAAGTACCAGGAACCCTGAAAAATGGGAAAACCTCCGACTGCAGTCCGAGATTGCTGTCCTTCGGTCGAAGCAGCAGCAAAAAAACGACCAAGATGACCACGCCCTCCGTAACTTACGCAGATATCGCGGCGCCTCGTTTGTGCCTCATAGGATTGGAAAGAGAAGGATAGTCACTCTTGTGAAGACCCACCTAGCAATGCGCTCCAACGCCAAACTACGATCCGATCTCATGTCCTCGGATGTTCATTGATGTGGATTAGACTGCAGTGTCAAGGTTCTAGAGGACCCCATTTCCGATCACCGCCCTGTTCTCACAGATATTTTGGTCAAAATGAGAGGAGCGGACTGGATCAATCAAATGACGGAACTTTAAAGCCATTCGGCAAAGTGAACTAGAGGCCGCTTAAAAAAAAATGCCGTGGATGCCTTTTTATAAAATAGAGAATGCCGAAAAGGTGTGTGATGTGCGGGGAGAAAGAAGACAAAACCTAATAATAATAATAATAGCCTATGTCTTCAGAGACTGCAAAGAAATCAACAGGCTTTGGGAAGGATTGGACAAAACCTTTGAGGAAAGTGTGGAGAGACAATCCACGCAGGATGAGAAACTCGACGGTTTTCATCCCCAGTCGAAGATATTCAGAACCGTCTCCAAGTAATTGCCAAATTTAAAACCTTGTTAGCATATGCATATTTTACGAAAATAAAGCTACACAATTCAATGTCACCGTTGCTTTAAATTAATTTAATTTTTAAGAATTTTTTGATATATTTTTAATAGATCACTGTATTTTAATACTTTTTGTATGTTTTTTAAATCTGTTTCTATGTGGTTGTTTGAAAGTTTAATTTTATTTGGTATATATTCGCCTTTGTATTTTATGCACCATGCTCGTTTTTTAGTTTCTCTATGTTATGATTTAAATAGAGATGAATAAAATATATGTGATAAAAAAGGGAATGTCGAAAAAGTTCACCGATTTCTCCTCGACGGCATCAAGGGTGCCCTCGATGAGGTGGCCCCTGTCAAGACCAGCAACTTTAAGAAGGGTAAGAATTTATAACTAGCGCCAGACACGCTCAAGCTTATGAGAGAGAGACAAAGCCACAGGTAGTGAATACCGACGAATTCACAACAAAGTCTCATCCATGGTAAAACGCGACAGGGTGCATACGAATATCATCAAGCTACAATAGAGCCACAACAAGCCTCGCAAATGAGGCTATCGGCAAGTTAAGTGATCCCTCCCAGCTTCTATCGAGGTGGGCAGAATCCAACGTTGAACAGTGCAGGAGACGTCAACTGCGATGAACGAGTTTTACATTGGCAAAGTTAAAAAAAACCCGAAAAGGCCTTCCCCTCTCGCAGCCCCCTTCGTAATCGTGATCTAAGCCGTTTTTACTAAAGCTGGGGAAGTTTGGGATTGCTGGCACAAAGCATAAATGGTTCCATTTACATATCACTGGCGGGTACCAGCGGGTAGTGTGGAGTCACCGAATCTGACTTCTTACCCGTCGAGTACAGAGTGAGACAAAGCTCCATTCTTGGACCCATTCTTTACCTTGTCCTGGTCGCGGACGTCACCTCCTGCGTTGGGATCGGCAACTAAGACAATAGTGGCTATGCAGACGACTTCCTCCTCTGGGTCGTTGGTGACTCCCTTGAAGGAGACGGGTCACTTTTGGAGTCAATAGCAGACGCCTTCTTTAGATTTGCGGAGGAGAACGATCGCGTCCTAAACGCCACTAAGACCTAGCTCATGATCGGGGGCAACACCAAAAAAAGAATGTTGCAGTCTTCACCATCAACGTCGGGGGCGTCGAGGTGCACCCATCCGACGAAACTGAGTTTCTTGGGCTCAAATTTGACACTGGCTCCACAGCAGCACCCCACAACACCTACGTTGCTAAGGCAGGAGCAAAGTGGGCTGCACTCATCTCGAGGCTGGCCGTGCACTTACCACGAGGACAATAACTACGACAGCTGGCAAGGGATTGATAATTGGCAAGATCTCTTACGCGCCTCGGCTGTGACCATTCCTAGACTCGATAATGAGTGCAAGGGGACAAATGCCGCATAGGTGCTGGTTACCATTAATGACTCCGCCAGGAGCATCGTTGGATGTAAAAGACGGGATCACATCCACATCGGGGACCTCCTTGAGAGAATAGGCCTTCCCTCCTCAACGAGGTGGCCGCCAAGGCAGTGGCCCTAGAGACTGGAAATGTTTTTACTCCAACAACGGTTGTGAAGGTGCCAGAAACCCGGTTGGTGACTTTGTTTTCCCATCTCGAGGAGGCCCATGAGGTCCACCACTCCAGTGGCGTATCTATTTGGGAGGGAGACGACTACTTTTGCATGCCACGCAATATCGGTGTGGATCATGATTCAAGTTTGGAGGTCGGCCAGGACCCTTCACGCGGCCAGCACCGCAGCTATGGTCATTGGACGCAGCGTCCCCACATAATTCATGCTGCATTGACATTTTATGTTATTATTCGTTCTTTATATTTTTTACTGTTTTTATATTTTTATTTTAGACTAGTTATAACAGTGCCTTAGAGTAGGAGAGTCTGGACGAAAGACTGATGAGTCATAACATAAGCTGACCAAAACCCATAACAAACAAATTTCATACCATAAATTAAGAGGTGTTTGGATTGAATAGCAAATTTAATGTTATTTGTATAAATCAAAAGGGATATATTACAATGTAAAAAGATGGCAATTGAGTTGAATTTGCTATAAATTGAATCAGGCATCAGAATGAATACAAGGAGTTATATAATGGCACGAGAGTTCCAGCTTGCATTGCTGATGTTAGGAATCTGCTGAAAGTTAACAAAAGGGACCTCATCTTTCTCAGTGAAGTGTTGGAAGACACGAGTAAGGTGATACAGAAATTTCATGTCGTCTCTCCAACCGCCTGTTTCCTTGATCTCAGCTTTTCCATTGCTGAAAGCTGCCTTCAATTGGTCATACTTGCGCACCAAGTCCTTCATAAAGAAGTACTCAATATCTGGAGATTTGGTTGAGTCATGGAGCTCATCATCCATGACAATACGGAGGATACGATCGAGCACATGGTGCTGAAAACTGATAAACTTGGGTCTGGGGCTCCCATTCTTTTCAAACATCTGCTGCATTCGAAGGACAACACCAGACTTCTTCCCGGTGTTGACGCTTGTCGTGTCGGCAATTATCATCAGAATTGATCCCCACAAGTAGAATTCCTGCAAGACATCCTGGAGCCCTTTTGCAATGGTTGCAGCTGTACCATCCTTCAATTGAAGCACAGTCAATTTGATTTCCTTTGCTTCATTTTTTAGGATCACTGCTTGGTGTTCAATGCCATTGATTTTTTTACCATCGAAGTGCAAACTCCACTTCTCCTGATGAAGTGTGCTAACCAAGTGCTGCTTCATTTCAGCTCTCCTGTAGAGAGCTTTGTGGATTCCTGGCTGACTTGGGGTCCGGATCTTGATGCCCTCACCTGAAAGCTGACGGCATACCTTTGCTGCTTTGTGGGTCGATAGCTTTGAGCTTGTAACAAGTCGCCTTGCAACACCAGTGGGGTTATACTTCCTTGTGCTTGTTGATGGTGCAGCCTCATCTTCCATAGAACTGTTATCACAAGTGTCACATGAGTCCGTACCTGTTTCAGAAGAATCTGATGCTACTGAGCTGGACTCAGTTGCTGAATTGGACACATCCACTTCCAATGTATTCCTTCGCTTGGATGGGTGGGTGGTCTGGGCACTGGCACGTTTGCCAGTGGAATAACCGGCCAGGCCTTTGCTCTGCATTTGCAGTTCGTAGAGGTTCTTATCCTCTTTGCAAAGCCATTGGCCTTTCACCTTGGTCATATCGAACAGTTCATTCAATGAATCAAAGTTTTGCTTTTTCCTGTAATGGTCATACTCTTGCAGGAGCTTTTCTAGTTTTGCACGGATGGCTTGATCTGATACAGGCGGGAAGTTCAATGCCGTCCTCCATAAAGCTTTCAGCTCCACAGCAATCAGACCCATCCCAAACCACGTCCCATCACGTGGTTTTTCAGGGGCATGCGGCTCCGGTCACTCAGGGGTTCTTCGTGGATTGCCGCATTGCCTCCTCTTGATGGTGCTTGGAACTGGACCAAGTTCTTTCTCCAGGTTTCCTTGTTCATCTCTGTGGTAGAGGAACTTTTCTTAAACGAAATTCGGTTCTTTACTAAGCTATACTCCTAGAAACAGAATGTATAAGATAGTAAAGCATGTCCAGTGTCCACTGCCCAAGAGGTAATAGAAGAATTCAGAACACTGTAGAAGGTTAAGCAAAGTGGTAGAATATTCTAAAATCTCACGTGAGGTTTGTCCCTTTTAAGCTTCCACCAGCCAGCACATCGTGTTTAACTAGTTTCGGATTATTCAATCTGGTTAATTCATTAGAGACACTTTGTAAATGTTTCCTTATCGTTATCGAATTTAGCCCTCATTTACGTTAAGGGTGAATTTTTCAAAGTGCTTTGTGCATGACCTTTTTTGTTATTTCAATAAAATAAAGGTCATTTTAGGCCATTATAAGAAAAAGTTCATTCATTTGTGCTACAGGTAATCATTTTTGTGAAAAAAGTCAAAAAATTATTACCCTAATGTACATATAATGGTGATATGGATTACTATTTTTCAATTGTATATATTCCTTGAAGAGACAAAAATATTTAAAGTATGGATTTCAGAGCCTTAAAAATTGATCCTGAATGCGACAACGTCAAAGTTGCAGGTGACTTAAAAGTGTCGGAACAAAAAATAGAGACTACATCTCTTTCTCCGGCTTTACCTATATGCCAGAACTTATTAAATGGAAAGCACATAGTTGCTTAAACGACATGGTGGAAATATTTAATAAAAATCCTGCCAACTTCTATAAGAAAGCATAAAAACTAGGGGCCCATTAATAAAATTGATCAAATAACCTTATGAAACTCCCTCAAATGCCACAAGGTTTCAGTTTACGAGAATAACGCCCAATGGCCTTGTTAGACCATTTATTTCTTCAAGCTATTCTTTAGATAAATAATGCGTTTAGAAGAAGATACAAATGAAAATTAAACAGCAAACTATTATGGAAGAATTCTGTCACCTTAAAGAAGGAATTAAGAGAGTAAAATAAGACATAAATGTAGGTTTGATGATACATCAGTCTTTAGATCATATAGATGCGCAGAAAAACATATTGAAATCAGCCGGCCAACAAGAAGTTTGTGAGAGGATATGAAGGGAAAAGGACATACGATCACGCATGTAACAAGCATAAGACACTGTTCTTCAGGTAAAGCTTGAGGAACTAATATAATACAAAATGCTTGGAGCGAGTGTCAAGTCAAGGGTTCTTAATTAAAGAATAGTATACAATACAGAAGGGAATAGCAATCAATGAATATACGACACAGATAATTACCATAATCAAACGTGCAGAAAATATCTTTGACGCCCATTATTTAGTCTCAGAGGCCATGGTCCTCGAAAACATCGTCTATAAGAGCAGATGGAGTTCTAAAAACCTCAAAAGAATAGATGCAAAAATATCCGGGACAATATCGGACCTGAAAATACATCAAATGAATATATATTATATTAAATAACTTGCTGAAACGCGACAATACTCACCAGGATCAATCATATCCTCAGGTCTTAACGCGGAGTCCACCCAGGCCAGGTAAAAGAAGGGAGTATAATTCGTGGTAAAACTCTAATACAAAGGTCACAACAGAGTCTTCGTACTTGGAACCGAAGTTTACATTGTTAAATAACTTGTTTTTTACATATGGGGGAAAATAACTTTAAAAACCATATCTTTTACTTGTTATCTTTAATAAATAAAAAAGAATGGTAATATTTATACATATGTTGGAAGCAACTACACGACCCAGGAAAGAAAATCTACAAGCCCACTACAACGAAATTAAGTTAAAGAATTTCGCGAGACTTCGACTTATTTGACAGGAAATATGGAAAAAGAAGAAGACGAGAGGGCAAGTAAGATTGGGGAATAAATAGAGTGTTTTGCAGACATGGGTAATCATTCAGAGTAGTGAACTTATTTAATAAACATGTTTTGCCGTTTGATTTTATTTTTATTGTACTTGTGTTTCAAGTCAATTCATCTTTAATAATTGAAAGGAAGAACTCTTCCATATTATTTGAAAAATGGGAATCATAGGAACTTTAATCCAGATAATTGAAATATCTTTTGAAGTACCATTGAAGACGATTAGTGCAAAGTGGACAGGGATCTACTTACTATGGATTGGACAATCAAACAGATGGAAGGCATCAGGATGTCCAAATCGTTGATTCAAGCACTACAAAGAAGGATTGAAGATGTGAAGTACCACAAGGATGAGTTGATGGCTCTCAATGGTTTTGGAGAGAGCAAGAGGGAACCAAGACAGGCAATGCTAGGCCTAGGACTACTTGGAGGGGCACTAGCAGGTGGATTGTTTTCGTCTTTTTTCAGTGACCATCATTCACGTTATGAAACGGAGATTTTGGAAACGCTGGAACTCCAAGAAAAGGAACTTAAAACAATCAGGGCATCGATTAATACTATGGCGAGAGCTTATGGTTCTGTGGTGAACATAACTCAGCATATGCATGAAGAATTGGTTCTTGTAGAGGATGCGGAGACTATGATCACAGTTTTAACTATGGTATCTGAACAGATCAATCAATGGAAAGATGGACTTCAGGATGCCATGACTGGGCGTTTAACACCTGACTTGCTGACTATCAAGGACGCTCAAAAGGTGATGAAGACACTCAGTACACAGAACCATGATGGATCAATAAGTCTAGTTGAGAGTGAGAATATTGGTAAAATATATTCTTTGCCCGCTCAACTAGTGAAGACAAAGACTGGCATGGATGTGGTGATAAGGATCCCTTTGTACTTCAAGAAGGACTTGTTTCGTCTTTACAAATATAGACAACTCCCAATGACAATCGAGAAGGGAGTTAGGGTGGCTTACAAGTCACCTATTGGTAAATATTTAGTAATAGACGAAATCAATGGGATCTATAAAGAGCTGGAGACGGATGAACTATTGGATTGTATTAGTATGAATAATATTCGTCTCTGCCCACATCTAAGACTCTTCAAGAGAGGAGAAGAGGGATGCCTGCCAGCATTGATCAATGGAAAGCTGGATCTCGCCAGGAAATTGTGTGACGTCATGTTACATAGAGACGACGACACCTTCGTGGCTCAAATAAATGAAAATCAAATGTTTGTGGATGTACAAACAACGGAGGTGGTGCAAACGTCGTGTTTCAATGCTTCGGGGATGGACCAAAGTCATCGCGAGGTATTGGTTGAGGGATCGTGGATGTTGACGCTGCAGGACCGCTGTAGCGTCAGGATCGGGAATTACATCATCAAGGAGAAGCCGAGGACGAGTCGAATGAGGGTGCGAATGGTAGAAACCGCATTCGTTGATACAGCTGAGAATATCATCGCTTCGTTGGATCTGCACGACAACTGGATCTATGGAGCGGTGGTATCGGACGTTCGACAACAGCTGGACGAGCATGTGGAGCCGGGAAGATCGGTGTCGGTGGAACACCTACGCCGACTCGCACAAGCTTCGAGGGCCTCAGATAATCGACTATGGATATACGCGGTCATCGTAGTGGAGGGTATGATAATAATTTTACTTGCAGCTTGCTTCGGAAGACTACTTCGTGGAGTCTACACGAGACGAGCCGCTGTGGAAGCCACTACGACGATGACGCGGGAGTAATCCAAAGAGATGGGCGCGGACTCAAGATCCAAGGGCCGCTGTCTCTATATGAAAGTCGAGGGCGACTTTCCCTTGATGGGGGAGCATTTGTAGTATCTCCCAAAAGTCTAAGAAGGTCATCTAGAATATCAAATATGAAGACAGCTATTAATCTTGTACCTTTTTATTAACATTCTATCTTTTATATATTTACTAACCAGTTTTGATATTTAAGTAGGTATGTTGTGAGCAGGAAGAGTTAAATACATGACTTGACTATATTTGATTGGATGACTCGATTAGGGTCAGGGCTAGAGATAGTTATATGATACATGCATATAACTTCCTCTATCCCATATATATATAAAATGGTGTTTCTTTATATATGTCCGGGCAGGGGGTATTCACTCCTATTCCCGACGTTGAAGACTGAAGACCTGGATCCTGGACTACATTGGATTAGTATTTATATATTTGTGTATAGTCAAGTGCATTGAGAAGATATATAATATACAGCAATCCGACAGGATCCGATCAAACACATTTGTTATTGAATAATTATTTGCGGTAAGAGTTCCACTCTTTTAATACATTTGGGGTTCACTCATAAACATCATTTCCTAAGAGGAAATCTCTATGGTATTCGTTCCTAGTATTTATCCTATGAATAAATAAATATGTTGTAGTGCTCTTGTGTCACGACGGACACTACAATATATGTATAAATATATGTATATATTATTTATATGTATATATAATTATAAATATATATAATTTTGTATGTAATTCCTTTGAATATCCTCGTAGAAGATATTAAGTCGTTCTGAGAAGTTCTAATCATATCTAATCTTTTGATGTACATATTTTTTAATACATAACTGTGCACTGCCTAAGTTTATCTTTTAACAAGAAACTACTTTGAAATACAAAATATTTACATAATGAGTAAAAAATATAATCCTCTCTATGAATGCTAATGCTTTTCCATGTTATTGAAAGCTTGAAAGAAAATAATATGTACATATTACATCTAATAACTATAGAAAAAGGTTAAAAAAGGATAATTACGAAGATAGTATATATTCATGCAAAAAAATGACTGCTTAATCTATATGTTATATAAATTATCTATAATTGTCTGTTTCTCGTTTAAAAATCCGAAAAGATAACTTTTTTGTGCAAAACATTCAAAATATATTTTACCTTTTTCATTCAATTTCAAATATATTTGATCACTGTATAAATAAGACTTTCGTTCTTGAAATAATTATTAGGAGTAACTAAATCATTAATTGAAATCAAGCTATATTAATGACGTCATTAGAATATATATACAGTATTCACGCATAATCGGGCACCTGATAATGGGTACCTCGCTTAAATGACATACGCTCCCAGAAACACTTCCAGTGCACGTCATTTTTACTGGAAATCGGGTGCAAGCCTTGATAAACGGGACACATTTTTTCAAGTGCTTTGATTTATGATGATTTTTCAGTTCACTCAGGAAAATGGTCTTCATGAACTTCAATGGTCTCCAAATTGAATCAGTCGTGTATACGCAAGTGGCAAATGATAAAAATACAACTCTAGAATCGTTCTTTACCCAAAGTGAATTTGACATTTATTTTGTATAATAACTGGCCTAATACATTTATGTGAGGGATGCAAACAACAAAATGAAAAAGTTGCCATGATCATGATGTGATGCAGTCAATGTTATAGGTGCATTGGATGTCAATCTTTGTCTCACAGTTGTTTAATATTTTATTCATAATTCTTTTTAAATAGAACTGATGATGCCGTGAGTGTGTGGCGAGAGCTCATTGCGATACCCCGCTTAAAGGGGCCGTATTGCTACTCCCAGCCTGTCCCGATATGCGGTGAATACTGTATTTACATACATATAAATTGGATATTGGTACCCTCAAATTCAGCCGAGAGAAAAACACTGATTTTTGTTGGTTTACTGTAATATCATCGCACGTAAATTCGTCATGCACCTTTTTATAGCCGTTTTTTTTGTCGTCGGTATTTGCCTCGCTTGCTCTTTTATAGTCAGTCAATTTCCTCAATCTTCTTTTTCTCGTGGGTAATTTTGTCGCGAAGCTTTTTTGTCGTCAAGTATTTACATCGTTCTTCTTTTCCCGTGGGTCTTATTGTCACGTAGCTTTTTTGTAGTGAAGCATTTTCTGCAATACTTTGTAGACCTAATCTCGCGGGCTTAGTCGGGGGTCTCATGGGGTTTAAATCTACTGCTGACACTTTTAGGGAGCGGCCTAAGAGTTTTGTACACCTTAGCCCTGGTTGTTCAGCTGGGAGTACTATGGGATTGAAATCGACCGCCGACTCTAATGAAGGTGGAAAAGATAAGATTTTTGTATACCCTAATTTAATGGATTGCGCGGCCTCAGCCTGGTGCCCCATGTGTTCGAAATATACAACAGACACAGATGTAGGTCTGAAAACCACTTAACTGAGTTTCTTTTACACCTAAGACAAAAATACCCACGAGAAAAAAGAAGAACGACTTTAAAAATGACTATAAAAGAGCAAGCGAGGTAAATACCCACGACAAAAAAACGGTTATAAAAAGGTCCACAACGAATTTACGCGCGATAAAATTACTGGATACCAGTTGTTCCATCATATCCTCCATTATTTTTTGTTTTTTGTTCAGTGCCCCGTTGTTTACTAGTTGAATATAGTGCTTGGCAGAAGTAATCACATTTTTTGCTCCTTATAATATTAAGATTTTTCAAGATTGACCAAAAGAATTATGTCCATTCCACACTATGGAAAGCTGTCATCTCCACATTTGAAGAAAGTGAAAAACTCTTTGACAGTATCAAATCTGCATATTTCGTAGAATGCTAGTTTGGAAGTTTTGCAGAGGACTAACCAGTCTCTGTCTTTATACCAGTAGCGAGTGAATGAGCCACTTTTTTCAATTTTAATGGTGTTTTCTTATTGGATATACTTGTAAATACTCTTTTAATTTCTTATTTTAGTTCAAATGAAGCTTAGATTTCTGTATTTTATATCATGTATCCAAGGAGAATGTAAATAAAATGACTCACAGAGGAGATCTTTGACTATGATCAAAAGGGGGATTTTTGTGATGTCACGAATGCTACAATAAAAAAACTGTTAACATTATTTTTTATTGCTATAAATTAAAAATTATTTCTGAACTGCATCTCTCAATTTAAAATATTTCATTACCTTTTGTCTTGTGCTTGTGTATTGTACCCCTGTTGCATGAAAAAAGATATAATGAAAATGTCCAGTTGGCCTAAACGGATCATAAATCCAAGAGCACTCACAATGCAATTCACTAATCACATTTAAATCTTATACTTTAAGAAGCCGCCAAAAAGTTCACCACTGTGAATGGTGTCTTCATTAGTTTTTATTATTTAAGTAGTTAGCAAATATAAACGTAAAATCAAGCTGAAACCGATACTAATTTTAGACTCAAGAAACTCTTTCAAAAGGATATCTTTTCAGCTTCATATAATACTAAAATTATGGAGCATGGTCAAGAAATTACGGACCCCACAAAAATACTTATAAGATTTCATCATCGTTTCAAAGAAGTTTTGAAGCGGAAAGAATGAATTTTCCTCGCTCTAGACGTGGACAACTTTCAATCTTTTCTATAGAAACTATTCTCACTTATATAAAGACATATTTTAATAATAGCAAAGCTAGTGGACCGGATGGTTTGAGAGGAGACATTTTTAACCAATGTATCGATGAAGGGGTTCCTTATCTATTCGAACTTGGAAAAGAGATGGACCTGAAGGGAAGACTCC
Source organism: Caligus rogercresseyi (assembly GCA_013387185.1). Taxonomy (NCBI): domain Eukaryota; kingdom Metazoa; phylum Arthropoda; class Copepoda; order Siphonostomatoida; family Caligidae; genus Caligus; species Caligus rogercresseyi. The sequence goes on from CP045902.1 coordinate 13,951,860, forward strand.
CTAAACCTGTTACCAAAGGAAGAATAGTTTTAGTTCCCCAAAAAGGAGCACCCACCGATATAAACAATTGGAGGCCTATTACGGTGCTCAATGAGACCTACAGGATATTGTCTGGTATAATCGCTCATGAAATCGAGCCTATTTTAAATATGAAATTGGGGATGGAGCAAAAAGATTCCTTAAGGAAGGAAAATATTGGATGTTTCTAAAAACATACAAACTGCAATATAATCTTCACAATCGAGAAGCTCATTCGGAGCCATAATTGCAATTGATTTTTGCAAAGCTTTCGATACTTTACTCCATGGGTACATTTTGAAAGCTGTAAACAAGCTTCTCCCCAAAAAATATTTTAATCCAATCAGAGCACTTCTTTTCAATGGAACTTCAACAGTGACTATGGGCGATCTTAACAGTGAAGCCATAGCCTTGAAAAGAAGCTGTCATCAAGGCTGTCCATCAGTGCCTCTATTGTTTGCTGCTGGTCTTAAGGATCCCAGTAATTCTGTAATAAAAAATTTTAAGGTTGTGGGATTGACTTCGGATCCTGTAAAAATATAATAGATATGTATGCTAACGATAATACTCTCTATATAGAAGCAAAAAACAGAACCGTAATTAATTAAGCGCTTGGAAGTCATATTGAATCATTTAAAAAAAGTGAATCAAGATCAGGAATAGAAATTACATTAAAAAGCTATGGTGCTCCCCATCAGCAATTGGAATCCTTCTCTAGGACTTCAGGTCACCTCACTTGAAATCAAAGACTGAGTGGAAATTCTGGGAATAACTTGGTACAGATATGGTACACCACTGAGCTATTTTTCTTCCTTGAAGCATTTAATAGACGTATATCTATCGAAATGTAGAAATTTAAATCTACAGAAGAGGATCGATTTGTACAATTACAAAAATGTTTGAGCAAAGCAACAGCCATTCCATGGCTGGCAGAGAAAGTACTCGAAGAAGATAACATATCGCTATGTAAACTTTTCCATAAAAGCTACATTCCCTCACTCAAGAGACCCAAGTGTTATATGGGTGGCGGACTCTCGAACCTTTCTTCGATTATTCCCAAAATTTATAAAAATATATGTATATGTAGACCTTTCAAGAAATCCGGAAAAGAATGGCGATCCTATTTCACTATGCACCCTCCATACACTTGGTTCATGATTCTTTAAATTAGAGGGCGGAACGGTTTTTTACTTCCTTAGCTGCCTCACAAAAAATATTTGGAAAGGACAACCGTCCTTTTATTCTTCATCAACAATAGATATCATAGGAGAAAATCATCACAAGAATTTTTTTTTACAAATCTTAAGGGACCTAAAATTTTAGAACTTGAAGCATTCGAGTGGGACATTTTATCTTATCATGACTTAAACAAAAAATATATCTTTTATTGCAGAAAATTTTCTTTTAAGCTAAAAAGGGCTGCGGATCACCATATAGTTCCCATGACCTGACATTTAAGAATGTCCTACGAAGAGTCCCACGAAGAAGAAGCAAATAAAATGGTGTCAACAAAATTTAAAAGATCTACAACTTCCTAAACATGGATAAAAAATATTGTCTTTAACACAACTGTCAAGAGTATTTTGTATTTATTTATTTATAGTTGTCTGTATTTTAGTGTAGTTATTTTTACACTGTTTATAATATTTGATAGCCGAATAAAAAAATTATAACCGTAAAAAAATAAAAATAAAAGATAATGTCCTCTGTTAAAAAAGTCAAATATGACAAACGCGTCACTGCTCAGTTCCAAATATCCTCAGGACTATTATTATTCAGTACTCCTTGTAAGGATTGTGGAAAATTATACAACATTGTATATCATGCCTTTTCTAACTGCCCATCGCTTACCATGATAAGGCAATTCCTTAAGTTAAATCTGAGGAATTTAAGCGAAAAATATGTCACGCCAGATCTCTATTCGGAACAATCTCTAATCCTAACAACGGGATCACTAAGTCAAAAGTTATTGACTTTGCTCTCTCTAGCATCCGCAGCATGATTGCAGAAAAACTCTTGACGGCTCAACCCCTGGATCAAAGCGCCTTAAGATCTATTATAATGTCCTCTACTGCCCGTTACTTGGCTCTCACTGTTAGGATCCCGGATTTCTCGGGGACGAGTTGGAGCTACGCTGGAGACACTCTAGGCCTCTACTCAAACGCCTCAAAGGTGAGCCTACCATCTCTCAAACGCCTTTTAAAAGCTATATAAGTTTTCAACAAATCAGGAAAGAAAACTTCATAGACTTTTATTTATAGATTTAAATTTGAACATTAAACTTTAATTAACTTTATTCGTTATTTTTTCATTTTTTGGTCTTTAAGTTGTATGTAATTGTGAATGTTTTTCTGAAATATTATTTTACATGATAAATATAGGTTTATTGTTGTATCTGCTTTTTATTAATTGTATATTTTATTTGTGGATTCATTCTGTTATGACTTTAGTTTAAGGGATAATGTTAAACTATAATGTTTAATTATATTTACATATTTATATGCAATAACTCTAATCGAATGAAGTCAACATATAAATAATAATATTAATTTCAAACCATAAAAACTATTTTTGCAATCTTGATTTTCATTATTTTTTTCCACAGTTCTTAAAATATATATAAGCACAAAAAAGAGAATACATATAAAATTTTAAGAAAACTCTTTAAGTTTTCTTAAATTAGCAGTATAATATTTCAGGTTAACTAGCTTATCAAGAAAGTTTATTCGAATCCGTGTTCTTGTTTTTACGAAAGCAATAATGATTTATTTGGTCCAATTTGGCTATAAATTGATAAGTGGCCTAAAAAGTCTTTGAACAACATCGGTTGTTTATCGATTCTGTCTTGATGGCTATTATGAAAAATTAGGAAATGATTATCTAAGAGGTGCCGCACTTTAAAAAATTGGGTGAAATCTTTTCGTTCAAACTGCAGATAATTCTTTAAAGCCAACAATGGTTCCATTCATTAACTATTTAAAAATATGGTCTATACCAGTGGCCAAAGTATAAATGTTATGTGAAATGACATGTTGTCGTCATCAGAGAAATTGTTCAAATACCGTGCTCTCTCTGGTACCCTTGAAGTGCGGGACAGTTTTTTTTGGAAGATCAAAGTAAATGTTCTTTTTGCTGTACGCAAAATGATTCCAATGACCACTTTTTATAAGGCTGCACATATCTTGGCACTCTAAATAAATCCTTCTTCAACGGACATTTAATGGACATTTTTAGTTTTATCGACCCGAGAGAAGTGATTTTATAGCCTTTTTTGTTGGATCCAAAGAATATTTATTAACTCTACTATTATAAGAACACAGTTTGTACTATATATTAGAGGAAGTGCAATTATATTTCGGGTATCTTATCAATAACGAAACTCAGCTTATGGAGTTTAGAGGATACTTGTCAAAAGAGATAAAGCTGAGCACCGTCTGAACTCAGTTGAGGAATCGGTTGCTGATGATATTATTGGCGTAGTTGTGGATGACTTAGATGTATTTAAAGAATCATAGATCTCTGATACTATTATTGTTATTAGAAAAATTAGTTTTTAGGAAATCCCAAAATATTTTAAAGCATTTGTATATTTATTTGATTCAATATTAATCATTTTTAAAATTTGTAGTAAAATTCCTAGAATATAAAAATAGCATTCTTTTAAATTATGAAAAGGTTAAATTTAAAAAAAATCTTCTAGGAATTCAATTATTATCGAGGTATCAATAGCCATATTTTCCATTATAATATGTTTCCCAAACAATTGAATTCAATGGCAGAAGCTGATAAATCTATGGATCTCATTTAAAAATGGCTAGTAGAAAAGCAGAATTTGGCAGAAAGATTTATTTATTTCTTTGTCCATATATGTTTGTATTCTTGAGTTGAATAGAAAGATATATTTATTTATATGGTATTTTTGGCTTCTTTCATTTTATCAATATCAGCAGTTTGGCTACTTATCAAAGTATAAGTAAGGTATTTGTCAAGTAAATCCAGTTATTAGGGGTTCAGCCGACTATCTAAATGCTCCTTTGATTATCTTTATGACAAAACAATTTTTTAAACAATAATGTCAATAATCTTAGGAAGTTATTGGTGAAGACTTTTATTTGTATGCAATTCATAGGTGTTAAAGCATAGCAGTGAAATAAATTATATGTGTTCAAATGGAATACAAAATACAAGTAAAGGAATGGGAGGATTTATGTATTGCTAGTGATGAACGTTTATTTATTTTGATCAACGAAATTGTTTGAATTTCAATCGTCTTACCGGGACTTTTGAAGGTGTTTAAGATATCCAGGATTATATATTAGTCCGAATATCTTCGTAAGATAGCAAGCAGACCCTCAGGATATCCAGGAGGACCGGAACTCATTTTCCACCCGGGATTCCTCAACATATCAAGAATTTGGTCGTCACATACATACGTCATTTTTCCTACGCACTGAATAGCAGGGGTAAGTCTTCACATCACGACTTATGGCAGCTCTCACGTCTGATAAATCACATGACCGGTTGGAGGCAGATTGGCGGTCAATGAGCAATACACGGGGAGGGAAATGATTAGAAAAAACATAACATGGATTTAATTTAAGATTAAGGAAGAGAAGAAAATACAAAGGAAATTATTTCCTAACCGGTAAAACCGGATCTCAAAGCTTATTCTACTATTGTGAGAGAAAAAATGACGATAAGAAATTATATATAAACCCAAAGTCTGTCTAATAACGTCTGGTCAATACAAAAAGAAACATGTGATCCTAGCAGTGTGACTATACATTATGCTGATATCACGAGGGATGACGTTTGCTGAATGATTAAACCCTCGTAGACTATTATAAGAGACATCACAAGCCCTTTTTCATTTTGGTGACTTCAACGCCGGGAATCTTTATCGAAGGAAAAAAACTTGAAGAGTTCATCTCATTGTATGACTTGAGTCTATAAAACGTTGGTTGTACTCCAACTTTTGTAGGCGGTATGGGTCAATTCATTATAGATCTGACATTAACCCATCATTTGGGTTATCAGGTTGTTTTTAAATGACGAATTGATGAACAGTACTCAGGATCGGACCATAGGTTTTGTTTTTTCAAAGTCATAGCCAGCTTTACCTTTTCCGGTGGCTTGAATATGAAGAGCGTAAATTGGTTTAACTTTGCGTCCATATTGGAAACGAAGACATTTTGCTTGAGAAATAGTTTTTTGGACACTCGTGCAATAGATCAAGAAGCTTCAAGCATTGTGGATTAAATTTTGGAATCATAGAAGTAGTCAAGTTGTGCGACGTCTGTTTGGTGTAACATGAACTCAGGGGTCAACGTCGTAAGGTCAAATTTCTCCAGCGTCAAAAGCAGACGGGCATGTATTTTTTTAAAGTTTGATAGACAAATTTCTACACTATAATGATTATTTTTTCATACACGGATGAAACTCTATCCAACTAATAAGCAAGAACAAAATAATAAGACGTTTTCTACCCTTAATGTTGAGGGTGCATGTTCGACTCCTATGTCAATGGTTTATGCTTGTTTATAATACATTTATAGTTGTGATATATGAGAAAAGTTGTGCTTAATTGCTTTAAGACATAAATACCAAAAGCCATTATGCAATTGGCCCTAAAGTAAACGTCTATCTATAAAATATATCTATGTCTATTTATGCATAATGTAAAGTTTAAAATTATTCTCTGGTTTTTATATAAGTTTTTGGGAAAAAACTTGTGGCAAAAAAGCCTTATAAATATTGGTTTTGTAAAGTTTCCAAAATATTCATGAATTGAGGAGGATTTAAGCAATGAACAATTTAACTGTAACAAACATTTTGGGTAAATAAAAAGGCGGCAAAAGCTTTGTGGTTATATATATATATATATTTATATATATAAATATATGTATATATATATATATCATATTTAACTCAAGAGGCATCCATTTTCATAGTTAGAACTTAAGTCATGATGTAAAGAATAAGTAATTCAATTTATAATAAATATTTGTAAAGCTTTTTCAACAATAGCCTTGTTCATTGATTTAAAATAGTCATAATAATATCATCTTGTGATTTATGTAAAATGTAGGAAAAAACCCTTATTTATTTATGACGACATGTTTTGAAAACTTGGAAGACTTCTTTATTCTTGTTTAAAGAAATGCTATTATTTTTTCTACAGTGTCGTAAAAATGCAAACACTGTGAGCATTATAAAATGGAAGAACTTTTCATAAAACTATTATATGTAGGAACTTTAAATAAATGAGTTCATTTTCTGAGCCCCTTTTTATATTAATGTATGATATTCATATAAAAAGTAGTAAGAACGCATATTTTATACTGTAAGTATTTAAATGTAGGATAGTTGCTACATCTGTAGCAGATCCTCTCCTTCTCTCTGGTCTCTTTTGTTTCCTCTCTCCGTCTCTCTCCTTTTTTATATAAATATGTCACCAGATGGGGCGACAGACGTTTCTTTTCTGTTTTTCAATAAACTATGTATATATATATATATATATATTATATTAGGTGGGTTTATTTCACGTTTTTAGGATTTGAGATTCAGGCTCCCCTAGGATTTTACTTTAGTGCATGATATCATCTTGTGAAAGTTTGAACGAATCGAATAATGGGAAGTGTCCATATATATATATTATATATATATATATATATATATATATATATATATATATATATATATATATTATATATATATATATAAGTATGTCCTGTTTCATGTAATATAATTTAGTTAAGATCAATATATCAAGTTGTCATCATTTGTCCCTTTGTTTACACATCAAGTATTTTTTATAATGTTAAAAATAGGATATGTAGCCATTTGGATTCTTATATGAAGTTTCTGAGCCCTTTTATATTAGCAAGGTGATATATTTGGTTGAATCTACTGAAGACATTTTAAGTACTATAATTTATCTTTACAACATTACTCAAAGATTTTACTTCAAATGAAAGCCCAATGGATTGCACAACAGTGTATTAATGTAATTTAAAGCCTAATAATTATAATTACGAAATTAGAAATAGAAAGTCTAGATTATGTGATTAGTTATAGCTAATATATTTTACTTTCTTTTGAGATGAAAGGACATGAAAAATGGCTTTGACAATAATTAAGTCAAGAAAAATACGACTTTAACTCATCCTCATGGGAGGATGAGTTAAGTGAAAGAAAAATAATTAAGGATTTTTTTCTGTTAAAAGCCGTGTGTAAAAGTCATGTGAGCAAATTCGCAATTGCATGAATTAAATATATAAGGATTCGCAATTTTAATTTTTCGTGTATAAAAATGGGACTTTTAATATTTGCCTTCAATTAATAATGTACTTTTTATAGAAAATAAAATGATAAATACAAAAAAATCTTGGAACATACGTTTGTTCAGCTGAAGCCTGCTCGACTTTCAATGTTGAGGGTACAGATTCGACGACTTCCGAGAGGGGAACATTAATCAACCTCATTGAAAAGAGTATCCTGGGGTTCCACGGACTAATTGTAAAAGTTTGTTAATGCGTCGGCCCTTATCTAGGACCAAGGACTGCATTCCAGTCCTTTTTGTCTGTCCTTAAAAAAGGTAAAAAAATGTTCTTTTATGACGTTATAAGCAACGTTTTTTTTCCTTTTTTAATATTTTTAAAAATTAACCTATAGCTGTTGAAACGAAAGGGCTGTAAATGAATTATTTTTCCAGACACATTTAATGAGTAATGACCGACATCGTTAACTGAAGCCTATAATGTAACTACAAAAAAATGTTTTCAAATTGTCTAATATAATTATTATAAAACTCTTTTGATGCTATGGAATTAACGCCAAGTTATTATAGAATATATATACAACTAATATTATCAGTTTGAACATTTTAAATAAAGTCCTCCCTTCTACCGTTCAAGTTTGGTGTTCACCAGGGAAGCATCTTTGGCCCTCTGCTCTACCTGACCCTAGTTGCAGATATGCCTGCCTGTCTGGGCATCCATGACGAAGAAAACTCTGGATACACAGATGACCCTGCATTTGGTCTGTGTCTCAAAATGAACGCCTCCAAGACGCAGTTCCTCATTGGTGGTAGTGCCAGGCTTCTGAGGTCAAAACTTTACCATACAAATAGATCAAGTGGATGTGAGGCCATCCAGGACAATTGAGCTCCTTGGAGTCACGTTTGACGCAGCTTTCTCCACCAGTCCCCATGAGGCCAATGTGGTGCGGTCAGCAAAACAGTGTGCGGCGCTGATTAATCGTCTTTGGCTCCACCTCCCACGCGGAGTATATTTGCGACAATTGGCCAAAGGTCTTATGCTGGGTCGAGTCAGCTACGCTGCCGCGGTGACAAATGTACCTAGACTAAAAAACGACGTAACTGGTCCACTGATGGCTGCAAGATCGATCCAGGTTTCCATAAACAACGCAGCTAGGTCTTTACTTGGCGTAAGGGCTAGCAGTCACGTGTGGATCGATGCTCTGCTCCACAAGGCCGGACTTCCATCCCTTAATGGATATCAGTTCGGGCTGTGGCTATAGAACCTGGAAATGCTTTACAAGCCGGGATGGTAGCAATGGCGACCGAAGCCCGGTAGGCAAGATCTTATTCGGTGCCCAAGGTGGGGTCAGATCGACTCGTTCTCGGACTGTCGGCCTCTCCTCTCCCTAAGTCGATGTCCACATTTGTCACCAGTGCTACAGCTATTTGGAACAGTAGCCCTAAACTTCACAACGCCAAAACCATGAGGGAAGCACATGTAGTTGCCAATCTTTGGAAAAATGTGCCCCTATATAACACCTATATAGCAGACGTTAGTGGTTTTTTAATATTTTATTTATTTTTGTTTTAAATTTAAGGTTTTTTTTTCTTTCTTCGAAGAAACCTTTTGTTTTTAATGATATATTTATATTTTAGTATTTCTCCGATTTATATAGTTTTATATATATATATTTATACATTGTATTACTTTTTAAAAATTCCTGACATCCCTGACTAGCCGAAGTGCTAGGATATTTCTTGGGAAAAATAAAGATGATTACACACTATTTCAACATTTTATGGAAATTAAAGGACTGGCAAAATACAATATCATGGATCGACGGTACAAAGGACCGGTCCCTAAGACTGGACTGGACCAAATAAATTGGGACCGACACAACACTACTTGGCTGCTTCACCATATCCTCATGGATGCAACTCAAATGAGCCAAATAGGTTAAAAACAAGTGGCCCGTAATCATATACATAATATGAACACAAAGAATTTGTTGGGTCAGAGATTTATATATATTTTTTATTTGCCAGTCTGGGAATATAAATATCTAAGATATAAATACATAGGATAAAAATGAATGTAGTATTATATACATAAAAATATATAAAATCTAGCATTATAATTGGATTAGTATTTTCGAATATATTAATATGAAAATATAATGTTGATATCTCCTATCATAAACTTAGCGTAAAATACATAAACTAAAAATGTATTTCTGTTTTATTATCAATTCCTAATTTTTATTACAGGACTGGTAGAAAACAAGGAATACTTTATTTATCTGTAATAATAAAAGTATTACTTTGAAGAGCAAAGTTGTATTATTGCGTCTAAAGTGGATCAAAATTAATTCTTCTGGAACATACTTTGACCAGTTTTTTTTTTTTGCTTTTCCAAATTATTCTAAATAATCATTCATTACACTATGTAACAGGATTTTGCCCCCAGGCTGAAATTCCTAATTGAGTCCCATTTTTACGTAGATTCCAAAAAAGCCACTCAAAATATCGTCCGAAAAAAGTTTTGGCCTTTATGAGCTTTTTTTGAAAATCATGATTTTCATCATTTCTAATGATACACACCCAGTTATATTCGTGCAAAGTAAGAATAACCACAAATGTCAGTATTATTTATTTTTTCTACATGTTAGTGCATTTCAATCCGTTTTTGTAATTTATATATCTTTCGTACTAATCGAAAAAATCAGCTCTCTATAATTCACGCCTTTGCAGAGTGTCAATCGTAGACATATTGGTGAGATTCATAAAACTAAATGTTAAGGGCTTGGAATCACCTAACGCTGGAAATTACTGCAAAGCCTCTATTTTATTTCGCCTTTCAAGTCAAAGGGCTTCCGCGAGGACAAAAGCTATAAACAACGCTCTACTTAGTGCCAAAGCCCTAGTGGCAAAGAGCCTTACATTGGATCGTCCCCTGCAGCCGCTGGACCTTAGGGCAATATGCATTCCGCCTCCGCTCGATATGCTGCATTGGACCTACGGATTCCTTCGGTCACGGACAACTCGTGGACGCTAGCTGGCGATTTGGTGAAAATATATCCCCTCCCGTTCCAACGTCTTAAGAGATGCTTTAAAATTACTTTTAAAGAAATTTAAAAATTGTAAATGATCCTTTACACTTCGTTTTTAGTGTTTATGTTTTAATAGTTTAAGTTTTACTTTTGGAGAAATTAGGTAGTATGTTCATGTATGTTGCTATAATTATGAACTAAAATGTTTTATATATTGTATTTTTTACTTATTAGCATCAATTTTATATATTGTTTTGTATATAAATTTTTACATGAACTGTTGAAAAAAAAAAATCAGCTTTATATTTCAAAAAGTTTATAATTTTTTAGGGTTCTATTTAAGTGACTATATCTTTTTTGTTTCAAGTTATTGACTATAATCAATATGTAATTTATTTTTGATATTTGTCAAGCATTTCAGAACATTTTTTATAATTTCGATATCTGGGATGAAAGTAAAGCAAATATCAATTTAGTAATATATTTTTGGTATACATATGTCAATGCATTTCATAACAGTTTTATAATTTCGACATCTGAGATGAAAGTATCTGAGTAAGAAACGATCAATTTAGTAGACGAAGTATTTATCATATTAAGTATTTACTTTTAGGTGATTCATTGAGGTTCTGTTCCACAACTTGTCCAAAAGTGATGACAAAGGTTCATCCATCGTTTTTTTGGATGAGAGTGCCGAAAATAATTGTCCTAAAAGTGCCACAAGTTGCTTGAAATCTTTAATTTGGGTGCTATAAAATCACAAATCTATTAAAACCAATACAAATTAAAGTTGTTAGTGTGGAAACTCCAAAGGTCTTGAAAAGTGTAACGCAGCTTTTGGTAGACCCTGTAGAGACCTAATTGTATTTTTTATTCTAGTCTTAACCACACAACATTATATTATATGTGATCTTGCTGATATACACAACATTTTTTTAATCAAGACGAATTGTTTCAATTTATCACTGTCTGTAATCATAGAGATAACCTAATACTTGTATTGTTAAATAAGTTATTTGGGAGTTACTTTTGTTATATTCAATGTTTGTCTGCATAATATACAACATATTGCTTTGTAGTTTGATAGATAACCTATGAGAGAGTTAAAACAGCCGCCCCATTTTGTAAAACAGCTAAATGCCTTGGTAATATAAAAGAAGGGAATCCTGGAATACATATCCAGTGATCTCGTTATCCCATCTTATGTTTCATATAAACAAACCTTAAAAGTAGAGGTACGTCAGAAGAATTTATGCTGACTCATAATAATAGAGAAATAAAATAATAAAACAATAAGAATGTATATGCATTGTTAAGTCACGTATGATAGCACTGAATATCGGGATATTATTTGCTCCACAGCCTTATATAATGACTGGATTTGCAATAGACCAGAGCTTTGAAAGTAAAATAAGAACTATCGCTGTAAACAGCTGACTTAGGTCTGATTCAAAACATTCATAATTTATTGAGGAAGTTTTATACAAACTGTCTTTTAAGATAATTTTATCAAAATATAAAAATTGAAACTTCAAAAATCTATTACGAAACATAAACATGCCTGCTAAGGAGCCCGAGAATTTATCTTCTTTTATTTCCTATGGATCCTTGCTTACGAATTGAATGGATAAATAAAAATAAAAGGGATCTTTGAAAACCCTCGATGCATTCCTGCTTATGTTCAAAGCATTTTGAAGATGATCAGATAATATTGAAGTATTCTAAGTCAAATATTCTAAAGAGCATCATCATAAATTCAAACAGACATAGAAGAAAAGAAACGATAAATGATTACTGTTATAATTATATAGGGATACGAATTGGAAAATGGGTGGATTGTTTTTTATTTTTTGGACAAAAGATCTTTTACGTATTGTAAAATCATTTATGCATCTGTCCACGAACAAGAACCTTCTTCAACGCTTTTTAATAACGATATATTGCAGATTTTAATTTATCATTTTATTTAATAATAAGATATCTTTTCCGTATTATAGGCAGCTCATCTGTTGTAAAATACATCACGTAACAGAACACCTGGCCTCAGATCCAAATGGACAGAGAGAAATGAATCTGCGAGCTTGACCTTCCTACAGTGTTTATTTATTTTAACGTCTATGTTGTTTGTGGGCCATTTTGTACCCATTCATATTCTGTAATATTGCTTAAATAAATGTTGTTTTCATTCTTCCAATATACAAATATATTTCCTCTCATTTGTTTTTGGTGTCCAGAAGCCAACGACCAGGAAAATACGGCCTATATGAATTGGCCGTGGAAAAATGAACCAGATAAGAAAATAAAACGACGACTCATATACGTCCTAGGAAGAAATGGCCCAGAAGGAAAGGGAAATCACGACTCATGGAAAATGGCAATATACATAAGTATTGTACAAACACTATTTATTATATAATTGTATAAAACATGGAAAAAATATTTATTTTGCAATTATAAATAAATAATTTCGTTGTGGTGGTTGTTATTTGACAAGACAAACAATTCTTTGTGCCTTTTTCATGCGTCACCATTTTCCTTTTCCATCTTGGATCATTTCTTCGTGGTCAATCTTTTCTTGGCCGTTTCTTCCTAGGCCGTATTTTTTTCGTCCTTTTCTTTCAAATATCATATTATATATATTTTTACATATATGCTATCATAAACAACTTATTTCTCGAACGTATTCATAAATATATTTATTAATTAATTTGCAATAGTCATTTTAGGCTGTAGCCTCAGGTATTGCAGTCCTACAAATATTACTCCACGGTTTGCTCTCCCTACACTGTATAACAATGATTTTCGTTCAGGTTATATTAACAATTTATATCTAAAGGATCCATTTAAACCATCACAATGCTTTTCAAAAAAGGCTTTGCACCATTAGACAAAGTTTTATATTCGTAGCTGTACAAAGAACGAAGTTACTTAAACTCAAGAGAATTAAGCAAATTAAATTACTTGGAAAAAATGTTTGATGCTTTTTTTGTTCTTTTAGTCGTATTAAATGGATTGAACGGAATTGAGTATAATTATATCAAGGTTTTCCATTTGCATTCTTCAAAAACATTAAGAAAAAATGTGAAGTTAGTCACTGGTATAACACAAGTCTAATGATCAATTATTATTATTCTTCGTTATTGTTTTATGTAGATAGCATTTATCTGAAGAACAGATCTACTCCTGGGACTGTCAATTAAGCTGTTATTCCAGCTCTATTGTGTAGGTATGAATGACTCATTTATTCATATCTTTATCTTGATTTAAGTTGATACCATGCATTGATTACGAATTCTTTTGAAATTTTACCCTTGTTTTGATGTAATTAGTGGCTGGATCTTATTATAAATAGTGTAAATTTGCTTTAATTATTTTAAACAGTATCCCAAAGCATATGCGCAATATCTAATATATATATCTAACGATTTTTGAACAGATATATTGAATCATTACGTACTAAGAGTAGGTGGTTTCTAACCATTTCCTTGGTTTCCTTTTATAGGTTACAACTTTGTTATGCTGTTTTAAATATGAATAACTGAACCCTAAACCTTTTTTCATGCATATTTCCTCTCGAAGCAATCCTTATAGTTCAAATTAAGTATAACAAATCTTGAATACCAAATTCAATACGGATTTAAGAATCGTGCCTTCTTGGGGGGGGGGGATATTTCTTTTATTATGGGCAACGTTTTGAGCAATCGTTTTTTCATTACTTACAGTATAATAATAGTTCCTGGTCCTCCATTTCCAATGAAACTTTTTGCATTTTACAGGCTGTTTGTACTGTTCAATAAGATATCTCTGACTCTTTGATATCTGGACTCATATTTGAGTCCAGGCTGTTGTAAACAAATGATGCTTGATACTTAAGTTTTCAATTCAACATATTCAAAATTAATTTTTTTTAGGAGTACCAAGCTGACAAATTTTCGTTTAAAAAGATATGTCTCCTAACTATTTCCTAACGATATTGCATATTATGACTTAAGGCACCTCAAATTAACAATTGTAGATGAATAAACTAGTTAAGGCTAATTCATAAGTCATATATTTTCTATAGGTACCTTGTCATGAAGTACAAATTAGTACGGGTTTTATTTTCTACAGTTTATTGTCAAAAAGTATATTTTTAAACTATTACCCCGTGTAACAAAGTTTTTGTCCTTGAGTTGAAACTGTTATTTTCTATTTGCCTATATCCGCAAACATGAAAAAATACTTTTAATCATTTCTAATTTTGCCATTTGTGTCCAGGATAAGGATATTTGTGAAATTTACAATTTTCATCATTTCTAATGGTTCAGGCCAGTTATCTTCGTGGAAAGTAAGATAACCACAAATGTCAGTACTATTTATTTTTCTACTATATCTTTGCATTAAAATCCGTTTTTATAATTTATATCTCTTTCGTATTAATCGAAAAAATAGGCTATATATTTCAAAAAGTTGACCATAGTTTAGTGCTCTATTTAAGCGGCTATATTTTTTTTTGTTTCGAATCTTTTGACTATAATCAATATGTAATATATTTTTGGTATATGGCAATGCATTTCAGAACAGTTTTTATAATTTCGATATATCTGGCATGAAAGTAAAGAAAAATCAATTTATAGGACGAAGTATTGATCATATTAAGCAACTACTTTTAGGTGATGCATTGAGGTTGCAATAAATATTAGTGTGATTTGTACGAAGAAAAAACAGGTTTGCCTTTTTATTTACATATAATTATTTACAAGTGTCAATTTATTTTTTATTTTTTAGAGAGTTACTGTGATTTGGAAAATTGCATTCCAATGTTGTTATCAAATTATTTAAGGAACTTGCAAATAAAAAGGCAAACTTGTTTTTTTCTTCGTAACAAATCACAATAATATTTATTGCAACCTCAATGAATCACCTAAAAGTAGTTACTTAATATGAAATATCACCTAAAAGTAGTTACTTAATATGATCAATACTTCGTCCTACGAAATTGATCTTTTCTTTATTTTACGCCAGATATCGAAATTATAAAACTGTTCTGAAATGCTTGACATATACCAAATATATTATATATTGGTTATAGTCCAAGACTCGAAACAAAAAAATATAGCCGCTTAAATAGAACACTAAAATATGGTCAACTTTTTGCATTATAAAGCCTATTTTTTCGATTAGTACGAATGATATACAATTTATAAAACGGACTTGAAATGCACAGATATATAGAAAAATAAATACTACTGACATTTTTGGTTATTCTTACTTTGCACGAAGATAACTGGCCTGAACCATTAGAAATGATGAAAATCATGATTTTCAAAAAAGGTCATAAAGGCCAAACCTTTTTCGAACCAAATTTTAAGTGGTTATTGTTTGAATCTACGTAAAAATAGGACTCAAATTAGAAATTTCAGCCCAGGGGCAACAAAGACCTTAATTTTGTTACGTAGTGTAATTTTGTGAATAACTGTAAATTATAAAAAGCTGAATCGATATATTATATCAGTATTTTTTAAATTAAATCACGCACATTGAATTATCCCCCTTTTTATTCAATATATTTCAAATTAAATTTAGTCATCTCCTTAATATTGTTTAATATGCGGATAATTTTTTTAAATAAATACTTGTAGGTATAAATATATTTTTTTGTAGACATATGATGATACATCAATGTATGTTAAATAAAGATGTATTATTCATCCTAAGTGATTCATAGCCAGTCATTTAGGAAACAAAATAAAGGTTTTTTTATTAGAGCTAAGCAAACATTTCTATGCTTTTACGTTATAGAATCAAAATTAGACAATATTTGATTCAGTATTACAATACTTTTTATATAACGTATTTAATACTATTTTTTAAATTTCTTTATTGGTATAATATATATTA
>CP045902.1:13968168-14012048 GCA_013387185.1 Caligus rogercresseyi
TCTGAGGAATTCGGAAAAAAGGTCATGGAATTGAATTTGTCCTTCTGCTCCTTGGATTCTGAATCTCCGGGGGTTTCCTCAGTTCCTCCAAAAGGACTTCTTCGATGAGTCCTTAAAGCCTCCTCGTCTCCTGATGGAGTCTTCTCTGGCCGAATTTCGTTCCTGGAAACAAGGATTTGATTGTTTCTATAAGTCAAACAATATGGACACTATAGAGATAAGTGAACAACGCGGTTACTTACACACATGCCTTGATTTGTTACTCCAACAACTTCTTTCCACAAAAGTCCACAATCACACTCCAATCTTCGGTGAGGACGGTTGCATTGAAGAGATAATAAATATTTTCCTTCGAAGAACACCGATGATCAAGAGGAGATATAATTTCTTCAATTGCAACCAAAATCCTGGAGAAACGTTTTCTGAATGGTATTTACGCCTACAATTAGAGGGACAAGAAGCAGAGCTCGAAAATATTAATGTGGATTATCTATATACATAAGAATAATTACCGGTATAGAAGACAAGCAACTTCGTGAGGAGTTTCTCCGGAAAGAAGAACCCACCCGAGAGGAGTTGGTCAGGATTGCGACTTCGTGGGAATCAGCTGAATGTGTCCGGGATACTCTTGACGGGCGAGGCATCTCTGTAAATAAACTGTCCACCTACAAGAAAAATAAGGACACAATTTCACTAAGTCTGATGTCCATAAATCAAATAAAAGTCAGTCTTCTCTATGCTTTAGCTGTGGAGAAAGTGACCATATTCGTCCCTCGTGCCCTTTCAGAAATAATACGTGTACGATTTGTCTAAGGATTGGGCATATTCATTCAATTTGTCATCGTCTCAAAACTAACAATCCAGAGTCCAACCCACAGACTTCAAAAAGATATTCTAACTCCCGCTCAATACATATATCAGGCATCTACGTGAATAACACATGGTCTTCAAACCATTCGACTCCTCGGGTGTCACTCAGGATTTACCCAAATGAGGGAAGAGCATTTCACATGAACGCACTTCCAGACACAGGAGCACATGAGTCCCTCATCTCGAAAGACTTGGTGGACCGCTACGGGCTCAAAATAAATACGACAGACTTAGTCAATATACGAGCTGCTAATAAAACTGGACTTGCCTGCTATGGTTCTACCCAATTCATCATCTCCCTCGAAGAAAATTTGGAAAAGAAGACGTCTGTTTTAGCCTATGTCACTCCAGACCTTGAAGACGAATTATTAGTGTCCTGGCATGCCTTGATTGGACTTGAGATCATCTCTAAGGATTTTCCTCGACTTCAAAAACATCCAGTCGTCTCTAAGGTACGTGGGGTACAATTTACAGACATCTGCAATGTACAAAAGCTGGCGAAAGAATTTCCAAAAGTATTTAATAGCTCTGACAATTTGCTCCCAATGCAAGGGCAACCTATGAAAATACATCTTAAAGAAAAACTTATAATCAAGCCAGTCCATATTTCCACTCCACGAACAGTCCCTTTAGCTTATCGTGAAAAACTAAAAAAGGAATTAGATTATATGGTTCGTTCAAAAATTATAGAACCTGTAGATATACCCACTGAATGGGTCAGCCCTTCACTAGTGGTCCCCAAGGCTGATGGCTCGTCAATTCGGCTCGTTGTAGATTATACAGGGCTAAATAAGTTTGTTTCTCGTCCTGAACACCCATTTCCTTCACCAAATGAACTTTCATCCCTGATACCTCCAAGTTCAAAGTTTTTTGCAACTTTGGACGCTATAAAAGGATATTGGCAAATTCCGCTGGATGAAAAGTCAAGTTATTTGACTACTTTCCTAACACCTTTCGGGAGGTTTCGTTATTGCCGTGCCCCAATGGGCCTAAATGCTTCAGGGGATGAATTTTGCCGTCGAATTGACGAGGCTTTACATGGACTTCCAGGAATTTTAAAAATTGTGGATGATATTTTAATATTTGCAGAAACTGAACACCAATTGACGCAACGTCTTCGTTGTGTGTTAGAAAGATGTCTCACCCATAATATTACGCTATCCCTTCCTAAGGCAAAAAGCGGGACTTCGGTAAAATTTGCTGGGTTCATTGTGAGCTCAAATGGAATAGCCCCTGACCCTACCAAAACAGAAGCAATAAGCAAATTCGTAACACCAACAAATAAAACAGATCTTCGTTCATTCATGGGACTAACAAACCAATTAGGAAGTTTTGTTCCTGATCTAGCTCACATTACAGAGCCTCTACGTCAATTATTAAAGCAAAATAACGATTTTGTATGGTCATATGAACACGAAAATGCTTTCAAAGAAGTTAAAAAAATACTCACTCTTCCTGATGGACCAGTATTGTCCCATTTTGATCCAAAGTTATCCACCACACTCCTCACAGATGCCTCAAGATTGAAGGGACTCGGTTTTGCTTTAGTTCAATCCCATCCTGATGGTACTTCAAAACTAGTCCAGTGTGGATCCCGATTCATTAACGAAACGGAGTCCAGATATGCCACCTGTGAACTTGAAGCATTGGCTATTCAATGGGCTGTAAAAAAATGTAAAATATATTTAATAGGCATTTCTTTTACAGTCATTACCGACCACAAACCTTTAACAGGAATCTTCGATGGAAGAAACTTAGACGCTGTAGATAACGCAAGACTTCAAAGAATCATGGAAAAATTGGCCGGTTACACGTTTGATATAAAATGGACATCTGGCAAGACCAACCTTATCTCTGATGCTCTCTCCCGAAACCCTGTCTTTGACCCCCCTGAACAATGCGATATATCTGTTGCTAATTTTTCTGTAACGCACATAGATCCAGCTCTACAGCCTATAATAAAAGCAGCTAAAGAGGACGGTGACTATCAAATTCTTAAATCTACTCTAATGAATGATATTAGTTTAAAAAACTTACCCGTATGTCATCCTTCAAAGGCTTATGCCAAAATATGGAGCAATTTATCCATTGATGAATTGTCCGGTCTCCTTCTTCTAAATGCTAATAGGATAATAGTTCCTGTTCCTTTCAGACGAACAATATTAACAAAACTGCACTCCTCACATCAAGGCATACGAAGAGCAAGAGAAATGGCAAGGGCACTGTATTATTGGCCTGGAATGAATAACGATATATTAAACATTGTGAATTCTTGTTCAAAGTGTATTGAATACAAACCTTCGCAACCACAAGAACCTCTCCAAAGTACAAATTCATCGCGTCCACTTTCTTCAATTTCAGTTGATCTATTTCAGTGCACCGGAAAAAACTATATTGTCGTAGTGGATCGATTCACAGGATGGCCATCAGTTTCCCCTCTACGACGTACATCTACGGAGGGGATCATAACGGTTATTTACGATTGGTGCCTGGAATTTGGGTTTCCAGATACTATCGTACAGATGGGGGCCCTCAATTTCGATCCCAATTTAAGAAGTTCTGTGAGGATAATAATATCATCCATGAGTTGACATCACCATATCACTCTCAATCAAACGGCCACGCAGAATCCTACGTCAAGTCAATGAAGCATCTCCTGCTCAAATCTGAGAGTTGGAGAACCTTCAAGGAGAGTCTTCTTGAGTGGCGAAATATACCTCGAGATAATGGACTCAGCCCAGCCCAATGGCTCTTCGGTAGACGGCTAAGGACATCCATTCCCGCAACATCATCGGCATACGAGCGAATAACGGAAAAGACCTTCAGTGAAGCTCGTTACAAAAAGGAAAAAATCAAAGACTTAAGTACCCTTCATTATAACAAAAAATGTAAAAAATTACCGAGACTTAACGTGGGTGATGACGTTGTCCTCCAGGACCCAAGATCCAAGCGATGGGAGTCGAGAGGGAGGATCTCCGTGTTCGAGGAAGCGGGAGGTCGTTCGTCATTAGAACGGATCGAGGAGACCTCGTGAGGAATCGAAGATTCATACGGAAGAATGCCGAACATTAATTTTGATGACTTTGCTCTTTCACTAGTATTAATGTTTATTTATATCATTTGTTTATATTTTGTATATAATTGAATAGGTATGCGCAAACGTCATGGGAGGGGAGATGTGTGGTCATGACTTATAAGATACTTCTTGAGATCTTATAAGTCAACCGGATCATCCAAATCCCCTCTCCTAAGTTCTTTGTATTTGTGTATATAAACATCAATAAAATAGTCTTCGTCAAGACCTTACAAAGGTCTATCTATAAATGCTAATGTTGTTTAATGCATATAATAAGGCTTCAAAACTATATGGGAGCTTTTTATATAATACATCATTTATGAAGTGAATATTTAAAGAAAAAATGTATCTTATTTATTATCATGATCTTTTATTTATATTATGTAAGCAACATATGACCCTGGAATATATTAAGCCTTCAAGTATGTTCTGGAGTATTTTTATTAAAAATATTTTAAATAAATCAAGAAAATTGATGAAAAGTCACCATGTTATGATCCCCGTCATAAACATGATGGAATTGACGAAAGGGCACCGCGATAATACATTAAACATATAAATACTATCACTGTTGACATATTTATCTACATTATTTATAAAATGAGATTATAAAGATATTGTTATGACTCTTATTACAAGACATTGTTGACATTTGAATCATTGATCATCTTTTTTGAGTCTGGCTTTTAAAATCATTTTAACTAATATATTCTGTATTTCTGTAGATCTTTACCTTTTTATTATTTTCTCATCAGCACCGTTGTGCCAAAGGAAAAAAGTACTCGGTTAATGTTATATCAATCTCTCTTTGTATCTTTGTTTTCAAACATGGCGTCTGTCTCTCTGTCATGATACTTTGTTATGTCACTGCCTCTTCATTCTTTCCTCTTTGTTTATATATCATGACCAACTAGAGGCATGAATGCAAAGGAGCGAATGATCTTTGTTTTATTCCTTTTAATTTATCTTTGTTTTCAAACATGGCGGCTTGCAAAGTATCTGTGCCCACTTTTAAAAAGAGACGATAAAGTTATTTTAAAAGTAAGAAAAGGGAAAAAAAAAAAAGAAAAATAAATACATATATACATATTTGTAGTTATAAGTAGGGGGGGGGGGGGGGGGTGGATAAATGGCCTAAAAATGAAAAAAATGGAAAATGATTACGCCCACTTCAGTGAGGTGCATTGGGTCATTTGAGAGATATTTTGTATGGAAGTTGGTACCTATCATGAAATAAACCCCCACCCCACTCAAAAAACTAAATCGGACATGGATTTTTGCCCTTTTTTTCTCCCTATTTTTCTCCTTTTATCATTAAAAATAAATAATATCTTAAGAGAACACTTTGGTCAAGGGCTGCATGTGGGTCAAGATAGCCCATTTCCTCTGCCTATCTTATCAACTCACAGAGAGACCACTGAGGACATAGCAATGCAAGTGGATATGGGGTTCGAAATACTGGCGTCGGTCAGAGGAGTCAGTGTGGAGGATGTTTATAAACTTGTAGATGCACATATGACTGACTGCACAGAGCACAACAAAGGCTTTTCAAAAAGTTGGCAGAGATGTACAACCTGGAAACACCAGCAGGGCAGATCTTTTGTGGCACCCACACTACACTGGGCTTCAGCAGTGCCATGAATAAAGTGATGCGATGGTGGATGCCGATATGAAGATGGAGCAAGTGCCACAGAGTTTCATGGTGGACCTGGATGTAGACAGCAAGAATGCCAGTGTGGCTGGACAGGCACTGGACATGTGCCTCAAGTTGGTGGATCCTGAGTATTCCCACAAACCCTGGAACCGCTACAGGGAATTCCTCCTCTTCCTTGAGCAAAGGCAGGTATCCAGTGTACTGTTTTCCTACAAAGAAAGCAGGTTTGGATGTCTTCCAGGGCAGCAGCAGTCCTAATATACCATTTTAACCATCTGACAGAGGTTCCTGAGCCAGAACCCTCAGGTTGTATTACAAAACGTCGAATTACAAAAAGTCGACCTACAAAACGTCGAACTTACAAAACGTCGAACGTACAAAACGTCGACCTTACAAAACGTCGAACTTACAAAACGTCGAACTTACAGAACGTCGAACATACAAACGTCGAACTTACAAAACATCGAACATACAAAACGTCGAAATTAATACCAATTGCACGAAAGCCCTCCGCGGAAGGGTCCACGGGTCCCTGCCAGCCTCAAAAATGGAGCAATGGGATTTTCAAACCCCACACCGGAGTTATTACTGCTATGGTTCTCAAACATATGACAAAGGAAAGTTCTAAATAAAAAAATGGACAAGAACAAAGAAAGAGTTCCAATGCTTTTTTGCATACAACAAATATATGTATATATTTGCGTTTGTTTTTTCAAACACACAGTTTATTACGTTCTTAAAAATGGACAAGAACAAAGAAAGTATCCCAATGCGTTTCTGCATACAGTAAATATATATTTGCGTATGTTTCACTAAAACACAGTTTATTACGCTTTTAAAAATGGATAAGAACAAAGAAAGTATTCCAATGCTTTTTTGCATACAACAAATATATGTATATATTTGCGTTTGTTTTTTCAAACACACAGTTTATTACGTTCTTAAAAATGGACAAGAACAAAGAAAGTATTCCAATGCGTTTCTGCATACAGTAAATATATATGTATATGTTTGCGTATGTTTTATTAATACAGTTTATTACGTTTTTTAAATACGTTAGATTATTATTAGTTAAAACTGCGTTTTCTTTTTCTTCTTTTGAAAATAGTTTTTTTAGTTGCTAGTAACCGTTAGTGTCAGTGTCATTTGTGCCTTAAAATGGAAATAATTAAAACTCAAAAAGACTCAAAAAAGCTTCTGCATGATGGATATGCTTATTTATTGGAGAAAGAAAAATGCGATCGGACCTACTGGAAATGTGACAAACGTGGAATTTGCAAAGGAAGAGCCATAGTCTACGAAGAAAAAATCAACATTACACAAAACCATTCCCATCCTCCGGATCAAAAAGAAAATGAAGCTAAGAAAATTATATCTGATATCAAAATAATGTCTTCTTCCACTTCTTCTTCAACATCGAATATAATTAACGAATGCATCAGTAAATCCAATATAGATATTTGTACAAAATTACCAAAGCAAGACTCTTTAAAACAAACTGTGAGACGAACTCGGGCATCAATACTAAGAGCTGAAGATTACAATAAGACCATAAAAGGTGAAAAAATTTTGATGCTGGAGAAAGAAGACATCATGATATATTCTACTGAGACTAATTTCAACACTTTAAGGAAGTATAAGAGATGGTTCTGCGATGGGACTTTCGATTCGGCACCGACAGGAAAGCAATTATACACAATTCACTCTCTTGTAGGAATTAACAAAACACTTCCGTTAGTCTATTGCATAACAAATAACAGAAATGAAGAAACATATTCCATCATTTTTAACTTTATTAAAAATAAAGAAATTGTTCCTATCTCCATCACTATCGACTTCGAAAGAGCGGCAATAAACGAAATAAAAAATGTGTTTCCAGAGGCAAAAATTTATGGATGTTTTTTTCACTTTGGTCAATGTTTGTGGCGAAAACTTCAAGGCCTTGGACTTCAAAATTGGTACAAAAATGAAAACAATCAACACATAATTAAAAAATTTCAAGCTCTAGCCTTCCTTCCACCTGACACTGTCCACGATGTATTCAATCAGTTAATAAATTCGATCAACGATGAAACAGATGAAATTCTAAGCGACTTCTTGCAATACTTTGAGACAACATGGCTTGGAATTGTACAAAGGGGAAGGAGGCGGAGACCTACATTTGACATCGATTTATGGAATGTTTTTGAACGGATGGAGAGGAATTTACCTCGAACCAATAATTCAGTGGAGGGATGGCACAATGCTTTCCATATGCGTCTTCAAATATGTCACCCAACGTTGCAAAAACTTCTTCAAAAGATTCGACTCGAACAAGCTGCTACTGAATTGTCTATTCGGCAAATTGAAACTGGGCAAGAATTAGACCGAAAGACCAAAAAGTATGATGATTTAAATAAACGACTTAAACGTATATTTGATAGTTTCGAAAATGTCAACTCCTTAGAATATATTGATCGCATTGCATGTAATTTATGAAAACGTTTAACTTAATATCTCCAAGAAAATAATGAAAATATCATTTGTGCTTGTAATTTTATTTCAGTATATGTACATGTTTATATAAGAAAGGTAAAAATAAAAATATATACAATAACATTTTTTTTTTTTTTGGAGACTAAAATTGTATAGAAAAAGTGCTAGGGTTTGAGTATATGACGACTCCGGTGGAGGGTTAAAACCCCAATTTCTCATAACTTTATATGGCGGGACCCGAGAACCCTTTGCCGGAGAGTTTGAAATCTTAATACCCCGTTACTGTATTTGGCAGAACCCGAGGAAACCCGGGGGGGGGGGGGGGGAGGGGAGTGTGAAAATCCCATTGCTCCATTTTTTTGGCTGACGGGGACCCGTGGACCCTTCCGCGGAGGGCTGTCGTGCAATTGGTATTAATTTCGACGTTTTGTATGTTCGATGTTTTGTAAGTTCGACGTTTTGTATGTTCGACGTTTTGTATGTTCGACGTTCTGTAAGTCGACGTTTTGTAAGTTCGACGTTTTGTAAGGTCGACGTTTGTAAGGTCGACGTTTTGTAAGTTCGACGTTTTGTAGGTCGACGTAGGTCGACGTTTTGTAATTTTTGTCTGCACACCGAACCCTCACATAAACAACCGCCTGGCCTGCCAGTCAGAGAAGTGATGGAGCTTCCCTATCTCAAAGTGGTCCTTGTGGCGTTCGCCTGCCTGGCGTGTACACTTGGTGGAAAGACCTTCTATGCCAGAACATATAAGAAAGATGCTACCCATACTCAGCTCAGGGAGTTCTACAAAGGACTGCATACAGGCTTGGGGCAGCCATCAGCGACAACTACACAAAACGTCACAAAACCTGAGTATCCTGTAGTGTTGACAAGCTTTCAGTAGCGTAAAGAAGACTTACACGGAAGAGGTCCTGAAACTCAGTGTCAGACGTGGCTGCCGAAACACTTGATGAAGTGAAGAAGTGACAGATCTCATGCTACCCCATCTGAAGGACTCTGTTTGGCCAGGCAGAGGAGGGACTATGGGATATGATGAGGAGGACCTTCCCAATGGACATACCCTGTCAGTGAACAGGCTAGTAACATGATGGCACCCCTGTGCAAACATTGGAATGGAGAGACATGTGGCCAAATGTGGATTACAGACTGAAGAAGCTAGGCACTGAATGCAGTGAGTAGGTCAATCATTTTACAAAATAGCCAGGACTGAGGAATGGACAGGTTCCAATCTTCAGAGGATTCAAGGCAGCAGCCCAGGCGAAAAGAGAGGTCGAGCTCAACTGGACGAACGCATGAAGGAAAAAATTTGAGAGAGGGGCAGAAGAAAAGCGGAATGGCGCAAAGAAAGGAGAGGAGAGATTAAACAGGCTGGACACACTGAAATCCTTTGGTGGCCCCTTCACTGACAGTGGAGAAGTTGAAAAGTTCCTTGTGGATGAAAGTCTGAACAACAATGCAAAGCAGCAGAGAATGAAGGTTGAGGTTCAGTTTGCCAGAGAAAGCACCACACTTCTGCCTAAAGTCGATCCTATCTTCAGAATCCAGGTGACACTGCCCAGTGGGAAAGAGGAGGATGAAAACAGCACAGGAGTTTGGAGATGCTCTCATGGCGTACCTAGGCAAGAGGATGACCGAACCACACTGGAATATGCAAAATTCCAAGAAAGTCTTGAAAGGCTAAGAGAAATATAAGATGCTACTTAAAACTGTTC
Organism: Caligus rogercresseyi; assembly: GCA_013387185.1. NCBI lineage: Eukaryota > Metazoa > Arthropoda > Copepoda > Siphonostomatoida > Caligidae > Caligus > Caligus rogercresseyi. The sequence continues at coordinate 13,977,959 of CP045902.1, forward strand.
AAGTTCAAAGTTCAAGTTCTTTCCATGTCTATGTGTCTATGTGATGATAAACTGTTTTGTATTTGAAATAATAAAAATGCAAATGAGTTCAGTGTTTTAGTCTTGGCAAACTGAGGGCTGAACAGCTTAAAAAACGCTCATTTTGTGTTCTTTTCTATTTTAAAGAGGGATGAAGGATATTTTCAAGATACAGAGTCCCTTTGAGGTGTAACAGTAGTTCTATTATTAGTGTTTATTAAATTTCAAATGGGTTTGAAAGCATTGTTTCAACACTAAATAGGCAAACAGTAAGAATAGCATATGCATTCCAGGCGGAATTTGCAGAAAATGCCATTTTTGGTTCTTTTTTTTCATTTTCAAGGGTGGGGGGTTATTTTCAAGATACAGAGTTAATTTTGGTGTCAAAGTTCTTGTATTTATAGTGTTAATCATATCCCAAATGGGCGTTGTGAAATTTTGAACTTGATGATTATCCCCCCCCCCCTATTATAAGGAGAGGAACTCAATCAGGATTTACTGGATAATATATATTTTTCCCTCTCCTTTTTTGAATACTAATCGCATTATTCTCTATCATACATATAACTACTTTCTATACGACGTCTTCATCATCATCAAAACAAGCTTAAAAACTTCATCGTTTGATGCTAGGTTCAATCCTTGCCTCAACATATTATCCATAGCAAGGTAGTTAAAAGTAAGGTAGAGCCATTTAACCAATGAAACTAAAAAAATACACCGCCACGCAACCTACCTCATGAGCATGACGTCAAATATGGCAAAAGAGGGTATATTGTATAAGTAAAATATGTTAAATATAATCGAATTTAGCCTTAATTAGATCAAAGAAGAATTATTTATCACAATTCTATTAGAAATGGAAAAAATATTAAATTTGTGAGCAATCAGAAATTTTGATGATTTAAAGTTGCTGAAATATCAAAATATTTCATGAAAAAGCAAACTCTTCAATCATTATGTTAAAGCACATAAAAAACAACGATATAAATTATAACAAAATACTATTATAATCATATATAATTACAAAGACATATTTAGAAAAAAAGTATATAATTTATGAATTAATACAAAACTAAATATAGTATAATCATATATTAAATAAATATTATTAGAAATACATATTAAGAAAAAAATATATAATTTATAAATTATTACAAAAAACAATATGTTATAATCATATATTATATAAATATTATTACACATAAAGGATGATGCAGGCTGAAATGTCGAATCCCTCTTTTGCATGCGATGGTCCAAGCTTTTCTCTGTTTGATGGTGGTTGGAAACGAGTGGTACAATACATTGTGAGCATTGGGATCCAATGAAGGACAAACAGCAACTGCACACTGTCTTTTTTCTTTTTTTATTAATTGAAGCCATTTTTGTAAGAGTACGATGCACTAATGATAATTTGAGTAGAGATGTTATATATAGTAAAAGTTATTTGTTTATGTTTCTGCCAGACGTGACGTCACACGAAAAATATTTCGGAACTAAGTTTATACATTATGAAATGGCGGGGGGTTGATCCATAGATATGTTACCATGTATAAATGCTGTGGCCACAGGCCACCCACCGCCCGGAGGGCTAGCCATAGCGCGGAGCGGCAATGGGCTAGTGTTCAATAAAAATATTATGGTATTTTATACTCGTAATGTTGGCAGTTCTTCATCTATCAAAAAGCCTTCTTTAATATCTCTGGGATCAATCAGCAAAATAGGTTCCTTGTAATATTTATTTAAACGATCGTTCTGGAGTCCAAGAACGCTTTGGAAGCATCCCACATACAGCCATCGGTGAAACCTTGGGTCTACAGGCAATCCTCTCGTACATTTTTGTCAAGATAGCGGATATGCTTCAAAAGTAGAATGAGGCAATGGATTACATATGCTGAAGGCTGGACTTCTACTCCGTGAAGTCCTTCACCACAGGGGAGGTATCCATTTTAAAGAATACCGAACCTTACCCTATCAAAGCATCCTTCAGAATCCCAAAGATATCATCACCTTCCATTCTATGAAAATTTATCTGATTTATGATATGAAATCTGTTTGAGATGAGTTTTTGTCAACGCAATGTCTGCTACTCGAAGGCTGTATCAGCATTAGGGAATTCGTCAGGCTGACGACTTGACATTTTAAAAGGAAGCTCTTCTCTCAACTTAAGGATGATGTTCGAAATGATGATGATGCTAAAAATAATTCGATCAGTCAAGCTCCTAAGTGACTATTCGATTTTTTGGAATTTCACCTCCTTGTAAATAAATTCCCTTTGCGACATTTATTTATTTATTATTCAGTGGTTCCTTTGTTAGAGTGACGTAAGTATTCCTTCAGGATTTCTCCCACATGTTTGAAGGCGGATTCGTGTGATGAACGACTTTTGTATCTCCCCAGAATATTCGACCTAATATCTGACGATAGTGAATGTAGGATGCCTATTTCGATTTTTAAGATATATATATATATTTCGAGCTGTTAAAACGTTTTTTACCCAAACAATTATTTGATCCAGTCCGAGCAATCCTACTTAATGGGTCATCTTTGATTTCTATTTGGGGTCTACAGGGAAAATCAATTGAACTGAATAAAAATGAGGTCAGGGATGCCCATCTGTCCCGCTTCTTTTTGTTTGGCAATGGACGAGTTAGTCCTAGTTCTAAAAAATAAATATATTAAATTTGGGAATATGATGGCAAAATATACAAATCTCATCGATTTATATGCTGACGACATAAACTCTCTTGGTTGAAGCCAATACGGAGACTCAACTCATCAAAGATTTGAAATACTTTTGAGCTTTTTAGAGAAATTCCAGAAGAGCTCAGGATTGGAGTTATATCGATCAAAGACATTTGTTCTTCCTATTGGGGCATGGGACGTAAAGGAAGGACCGAATATATGGGGTTGTCCTGTAAGAAGAAGAAAGTCTTTATTTTAGGAGTGACTGGGGACCGGAAGAGATCCATGCTTATAACTGGAGAGTAATGTTTTTTTCAATTTCAAATCGAGTTGCTGCATGAAAACTTTTTAATTTACATAAGAGGATTGATTTATTCAATACTAATATATCCCTGGTGTGTTGTATAAAGCCACAACTTGTCCCTTGATAGAAGAAAAGGTCATTAAAGTGGATTTTTTTTGGCTCTCAACTCTTTTCACAAGATATATCTTCCTGCCTTGAAAAGATTAAAGTCTTGATAGATGGAGGATTAACCCTTTTATCAATTATTATTCCGAAAATTCATATAAAAGTTATTATCAATTTAACCAAAAATCCAGAAACAGAATGGAGAACCCAATAACCAACAGTAATCCTTATTTAAGGCTTTTTTGGAACCATTTTAACTAATAAGGCAACAGAATATTTATCAAAAATATGGGCAGCGGTCCATCGTATAATTTTAAGTTTAGTCCAGCGTATAGTGGATAAAGTATAGTGGATATAATTCATCAAAACGCAAGCAAGCCATTCTTCTTTAGAAATTTGGACACCCCACCTTTACTTGAGTAGTTAGCATTGGTCACTTTTGATTTGAATCCACAACAAACTTCGAAATTAGTAAAGATGGAAGATTCAAATACCCTCTTCAAAGAGCATCTAAAATGCATAGAATGTTATATCCCTTGCATCTCAAGATGATGCCTCCTAATCTCATAGAAGATGTCAACAACTTAGTACACTTTTACAATAAATTACTGGAGCTCCGATGATTGGAGTAAAACAATTAGCTATTCCACGTCAGGGATTCACGATGGAAAAAAATACGGTCCAATACATATTTCCTCTAATTGCATCATATTTAGAAATCATTGCAAGGACTGTGGGAAATTATATGTCCACACGTTACATGCCTTTGCTGATTGTCCTGCAGTGTCAATTTAAAAACCTTTCTAGTTCTTAATGTTAAAGGATTGAAAAACTGTCCCAATAACATTTTAAAAGGTTTTTTAATGTTTGGTTTTCCAAAAAAGAAAAAAAAAAACAATCAAATGCTTCTAAAGAGATTGCTTATAAAATCAAAAATGCTAAGGCACTTATTGCAAAGAGGTTGACCACAAACGAATACATCCGATCCGAGGAACTTAGAGCCATAATGCTCTCAGCGGTGGCGAGATATGGGGCGCTTTCTCTACAGATACCGTCGCTTCTGGAAAAACTCTTGGAGCGTTGCTGCGAAATAAATAAAATACTCCTATCAAAGTCGAAGCATCTTTCTAAAATAATAATAAAAATATGAATTTTACTCATGTTCTTAAAAATATTTATTTTATGTTGTGCATTCTATATTATGTACAAGTTATTATTTGAATTTATAATTTTATAGCTGAGTTAATCTTTTTTAAAGTTTTTAATATAGACTAAAATGTCTATTTATGTATTTTAATGCACAGTCATTTCCTTGAAATAAGGATTTGTATTAAAAAAAGTATACATTCATATCAACCGTCTTGCTCCATTGCTTTGTATTTTGTTTGTCAAACATATTGATATAAGAAAGAGCTTTCACCGAGCCCGTGTCACGTTTATCGACATATATAAAGACAAGCAAAATCCTTCATACACACACTCACACACTTAACTTTAAATCCATTGAGAGCCCTCATACATTGATAAGAAACAATAGCAATTACTCTAATTGATTTTTCTATACAAAGTAATAATATCATTATTGACATGGAGAAGGGAGCTCGATAGCCGTGCGTGTTAAGGCGTGTCCAACTCTCAATGTTGGGGGCGCAGGTTCGAATCCGAGAGGGGATGGTCATTTTTGGTCTACCTCATTGATAAGATCCTAGGTTCGATAGACTAATTATAATGCTATAATGCTTATTTATATCCTATCGGATGCAATTCTATCGAACCATATAGGCAAAAAAAAAAAAAAAAAAAACAATAGCAATTACTCTAATTGATTTTTCTATACAAAGTAATAATATCATTATTGACATGGAGAAGGCGGGTTTTTTTCGACTTACGCACCGCCCTTTATGGTGTATCATGATAGTCCATAGATTAAAATAGTAATTGCGAAATTGTGTGGGCATGCATTTAAACGATTTGCAATGAAACTAAGTGGTTATCCATAGAAAGCGCTTTGCTTTTGTGGATATCTTACTTAAAATATTTCATAAACATAACTCAATTTAATATTGTTGCATTGGAAAAACTGTTCAATGCATAATGATTTATTTAAAGGATGAGAGTGATCATCATGTCAGTTTCTGATTGAACTCCAGGTACATATTTCATTATCACAAATGTAGATAAGTAGAGAGCATAACTTGAGATAGTGGGAAAGGCGGAAAAAATATATTTTAATAATATTTGCAAAATGCAATAAAAAGTCAGTTGGGATTAATGAACAACTTTAACTTAGAGGTTCTTTTTATTCTTAATGTTTAAAAAATAGTAATATCCCTCATAAAAGCCTGCAAATAAAGGAAATATTATAGCATATGAGATATTACGGTTGTCAAACGTTAGTAACTATATTTTAGCGTATAGACATACACCTACCAATACATACACAAACTAATGAAAATAGCACGATCGCAAAATTGGGCCTTAGAATGTATTGAAAAAATATTGATATACAAAACTTTTATGATTACCATGTTTCAAAAGGTATTCTTTGCGAACATTTTTTAACTGCATGTAAAGTAATTAAGTGGATATCGAGTAAACTTTCATAGCGATACTATTTTGAAGCATGATGAAGTGAGCTGAGTAATAAAATTGAAATAAAGATAAATCTCTCTCCCACTCCACTTAGTTAATTTTCATCATTAGTTTTTTTATCGAAATAATATCTCCAACAATAAAAACGTACAAAAATCTCTAAGTTAGGATATTTCAAACGTAAAGTAAAAAAATATAAAAAATTGATATGTAATATGTTTTAGAGTGTAAAAAAATCTTTTTTTATTTAAAATATTTGTTTGTAATTTAAAAAAGTATTGATTTAATACATAGTTCGGTTATGCTGGACACTGACCTCACAATGCCATGAACTCTAAAAAATGATTTTAAAATGACATTTTTTCTGAGGTAGATAATTAGATTAAAAAATGTATAATATTTTAATTTAATACCAAATTATTGTGTTGGCATTTGTTGTAACAATAACTGACCGCAGGGTTATTGGGGCCAAGCCTTTTTCAAGTATTAAAGGGCCTACAGTGAATTACTACGACCTTCGGAAAAAATAATTTGATATGCTAAACCTTAACTATGACGTTAGCTACTAATAAACAAATATTTGTTAATCCTCTTACACTGTATTCATAACGCTTCATTATTGTATTTATATTTGTCTTGCATGCATTCAATGACGTATTTAATGTGCAAATTTGTTTTCTAAATGGCTTGTTTCTTCATTGCAGTTTGATAAGAATGTATATAAACGAAAAGAGTGATGTGATATCCTGTGCAGAAGGGAGTCCTCTTGAATATACACGTATTTTCAAATATGCACATATGTGTGATGTATTTTCTTAAAAGGAAGCATGGGCAAATTTATACAAAATACGAAAAACAAGCGTTTGCTTTTCTATGAAAAATGCTCTACATTTTTTAAGATTTCAACTTTTCGATTAATTCACTGGAAAATGCGCTTTCCAACATTTAATCATCCTTAAAAATCCCGTTAAAAATATATCTAGCTAGAATAGTTGGTATCCTTAGCTACAGCATTTCATATACAAAAAAATATGAAGAATAAAAGGAGGGGCAAAGAAGATATTGTTTTCTTTGGATAACAGTAAGAAGATTTTTGATAAGAACCGGTTGATATGCTAGAGTTACCAATAGTAACATTTGATCATCTCACGACTAAGTATATAATTCAATAACTTCTGAGACTCATAGCGCATTTTTAGGATCTTTTTTACATTACTCAAAAGTTTAATATTAAAATATATATCTATTTAATAGTTTGTCGTTATGATAGGTTTGTCAGTTGATGATAAAAGGTAGAACTTAAAGGAGTAATGTAATGGAGCTGAGTTTTTTAAACTAAAGCATATGCATTCTTTACTAAGCACCAAAAACAAGCGTTTGTTATTCTATAGAGGATGCACTTAATTTTTTATTATTGCAAGTTTTCGATTAAGCCACAAGAAAATGCCCTTTCAACAATTAATGGTCTTTAAATCATGCCTTATAAATATATCTAGCTTCAATAGTTGGTACCCATAGCTTAAGCATTTCATACACAAATGCAAACATAAATATTATGAGATGGTGTTAAAATGAATATATATTGTAAAAATATTCTGACTCAGGAGGAATAAGTCGTCGTCTAATCTTTATTCGAAAATCGTCATCCAGTATTCGATTCGATATCTTCTCAGCCCTTAGTCCGACATGGAGAAAGATGACGATAACACAATAGAAAAAGGATGCGAAGATTCCTATAAAGTAAGTAAGGAATCGCCTGTCTATATGACTCCTCTTGTGAAAATTAATTTTAATGCATACTCTCAGTAAAGGAATGGGACTGGAAACTACATTGTAAAGATGGACAGGATCATTGGTCACTCCTGGAAAAGTCGAAGGAACGAATCCATTTCATCAGGACTCGTGGAGGAGACGGAAAAAGGGACTCTATTGCAGTCTTAATTACTAAAATTCGACTGACATAATAAATTTTGTCCACTCGGAGCAAGGACGTCTCCTAGTCTGAATTATAATCACGGAGGATCCACAATTGGATCTGAACTTCGATCCTTCCTATGACGGACAGAGAGAGGAATTTCTAAGATATTCCTTAAGGAGGAACTTAAACTACCATTCGTCGAACTTCGAAACCTGAACATCCACACCATAAACTTTTCAAGGAGGCTTACATGCTACTAAATAAATCTGGATACCGTCCAGGTCCACTTCATAAAATGGCTTCTGATTCCAGGGGAATATGTTCAAGAGACAAGAGAGCGCAAACTATGTTCTATATCTTGGGAGAGTACCATGGGATCCTGCTTTTGCGTCATGCCGCTACTTCTCATAGTTTTATTCAGTATGGCTTATTTTGAAAAATCCTAAGAGTATGTCATTCAACGGAATATGTTTTTGTTAAATATTTGAAAATCTATTATGTATTTTTCCTTCATACCATTAAGATGAAAATACAGATTTTTTATTCAAGTGGATATGCTTCAACATATGCTTATATAGCCTGTGAAATTTAACGATTAAAAAAGGAATAGTCTTGATTCCTTCCAAAAGGCCATAAAAGATAAACCCTATGGCGAGCAACCTTTTAACTTACATGTTTGGGGGGAAACTACTTATACTCTAATACAGTAGTTTCCCCCAAAGACCTATTTTTTAGATTTATTTATGTCTACGAAAACTCATTTCTAAAAAATATTTACAGTCCAAAATTTTAATAATTGATACAGATCTCTATATTTTCATAACAAAGAGATGTTTATTACGCATTGTTTTCTCTAAAATACAGAATTTTTATTTTATTTTTGCACTTATTTAAGTGATTTCCTTTAATATCCGTTATTGTGTTATAGTATTTATATTTGTAGGTTCGTTTTCGAGGGATAACTTTAAGATTTTTATTTGTATTAAGCTTATATTCATATATTTTTACATATATGTATTTTAGAACGTAAATAAATTGATGAAGAATTCATGCTAGCTATTATTTCAAAAATATTTGAACACTTTTATTAACTGGTAATTGCGTGAGAAATATATTAATCCACCAAGAACTATAAATTAATTCTTCATTATATAAAATTCCTCATTTAAATCATTGTGCCATACGTTATAGATCTTCAGGAATAATTATATTTCATAGATAGATAAATTTATGACGAATTCATGCAAGCTATTATTTAAAAAAATATTTTAACATTTTTATTAACTAGTAATTGCGTGAAAAATATATTAATCTACCAAAAATTATATAAGTAATTCTTCATTAAATAAGATTCCTCATTTAAATAATTGTGCTATACGTAATAGATCTTCAGGAGCAATTATATTTCTTACATATAATATATATTACAATTTATAGTTTTTTGGCCATAAGGATACTTTATGATTTTTATAAGGATATATGTAGACATAAAACAGAAAACATAACAACTAGACAATTAAAAAATGTAGCAAAAATAATTCATAACATATATCCATCGAATAAAAACTTTTTGGCAAATATAGATATTTTCTATATCTGTACGGTGTAGAAGTAACAATGAACCATTCAATAAGTTTTTTTTAGTGATAGGAGAATCAGAAAAAAACTGTCGAGAGTATTTTTTATTTATTTATTAGTTGTCTTGCTTGTTAATTAACTTGGGTTAATAGTGTGTAATCCTTTATTTGATTTAAATTATCAGCTTTTTGCTGGTTCGTTTTAGATATAATAATATAAATATTAAAAAAATATATATAAAAAACACATCATTCCTGTGTATAAACACATACACATATATATATAAACATTAAAAACACGTATAAAATTAAAAATACTAAAATAAATAAATAAATCCCCCTAAATTGGGGTACTGCGGCCAATGGTCCTGGCTACGTCCCTTGCCGCAGCTAGTGTCCTGGCCGACCTCAGGGACTCAAAATTGTTCCACACAGACACTGCGTGGGACGCAAATGTGTCTGTGCCGCCCCTTAATGGACACGCCACCGAAGTCGTAGACCTCGTCGGTCTCTTTGGGGTTGGGAAGACGAGATCGCCAATGGGGTTTCTGGCACCACATCCCCCATCGTTGGAGTGGAAGCACTTCCAGGTCTCTACTGCCACAGCCATGACGGTTATCTCGTTGAGGGAGGGAATTTTGCAATACTAAGGAGATCCTCGATCCGAATGTGGTCCCGTCTCCTGCAACCGGCGATGCTCCTTGCCACGTCATTGATGGCGACCTGGACGGCCCTGTGTGCGGCATCCGGCTCCTTATTCTTATCAAACCTCGGTGTCGTCACGACCGCGGCTGCATACGAGAGCTTACCAACCATAAGCCCCCTGGCCAGTTGCCGAAGGTATTTTCCTCTCGGAATATGAACGGCCAACCTTGAGATGAGTGCTGCCCGTTGTTTTGCTGCCTTTACCACGTAGGCATTGTGGGGTGCGGTGGTGAAGTCTGAGTCGAACTTGACCCCAAGGAACTCAATCTCATCGGATGGGTGCAACTCGACGCCCCCAACCCTGATGGTGAAGGCTGAAGTGTCTTTCTTCTTGGCTTTGCCCCCAATCATGAATTGGGTCTTGGCGGCGTTAAGGACGAGACCATTCCCCCCTGCATATTTAGAGAAGGCATCCGCCTTCGTCTCTAACAAGAGCCCAACTTCCTCAAGGGAATCACCGACAGCCCATAGGAAGAAATCGTCCGCGTAACTGCTATTATCCTCGTCTCCAATGCCAACGCAGGAGGTGACGTCCGCAACCAGGACAAGGTAGAGGATCGGACCTAGGATGGAACCTTGCCTCACACCATATTTTACGTTCAGGAAGTCGGACTCGGCGCCATTCCACACCACACGCTGTGATCCGCCAGAGAGGTATGACTTGAACCACTCCAGTTGCATGCCCTCGATCCCAAGCTTCTTCAGCTTCGGCAACAACTGTAGCTGGTCAACTGTGTCGAAAGCAGCTGAGAGGTCAAAGCCGAGGACCCCTACAACCTTCCCTCTCTGCTTGGCTTTCAACCACTTATCCCAACTTGATTATCCCAACTCGAAAATAAAACTAAGAGCAAAAAAATCTAAATTAATGAAAGAATGGACAATGTTTATTTATCAAAATCATAAGTTAGTTATTCAAACGAATTGATAGGTGTCTTCAATGTGTGCCTCCGTTAATTTTCTTCTGTTGTAAAATTTGAATTATGGGAGGCAGAAAAGTGTAGTTTGAAGTATCGACAAAAGGAAGCATATATAGCAAAGCTTTGATTGTCTTCACCATTATTGAATGCTGTCTTTGATGATTGCTAGCTGAGGAATGATCTCTGCATCCTGGAAGAGTTTTTGCATGATTTATTGCCACGTTATTGTCCTCCAATTCGCCAATGATTGTCAACCGAGCTCGTGGATGAAGCTGAGCGGATCTATTAGCTTGGGCATCTTGTATATCTGAAAGTAATAAGAACGTTAGTATTATCGACACTTGAAGATGGAAAATTGATCACAAGCAATGAAATAGTATGAATGATATAAAATATCTACATCTATTGTTATGGAGTTCCATAAGGAGCCTACTTTCAAAAGCTACAATTTTTTTGATCAATATAAAAGAGATAGAAACTAGTCAAGTATATATAAGTTCATTATGTATAGTTCCATACAGGTTAATTTAGTATTAGTTCATTGTCACTACGATCATTAAGGAGAGGTTCTGGAAAACATTTACTCAGCAAGAGACACATTCGACTCATGTGGTATCATGTCCTCATCCAACCTCCAGGATTACATCTACACGAAACCCAGAATCCTTTTAGAGGCCACAGTGTCCATCCAGGCTGGACTCCGTCCCTGAGGAGGCGTGACTTGGCCTACATTGCTACAACTCACTACAACAGATTACCAGGAGCGATCCTCAATTTTTGACGGACCACTTGAGGGCAGCCAAGTGCTTGGGGTCCTCTTTCTTCTGGTCACTTTTGGGTTGCGCTGAGACCTGCTGGAATCTTCCTCGCCTCTTTGATGTTGGTCGAAACGGTGCTTGATGGGGATTTGAGGAGCCTCATGATCTCTTCTTACCTCTAGCCCCACGTTTCATTAAAAAATCTACCACAGTTGCGCATTGATCCCTCCTAGCAGATCTCTTCTTCTTTGCCTTCACTCATTCTTTCTGCGCTCTGGACCTCGGACATTGTTAATTATGATAATTAGCTAGCGTGAACTTACATCTATATCGGACAAAATAGAAGAGTAATGAACAATCTCTGAAACGTCTACGTGGATTCCAAACTGCACGTGTTTGATTGAAATAGAATAGAAAACAAGTCTTTTTTTGTCCTGATTTTTTTGTTGATATAAACTTTTTTCTTCATCCTAAAATGAAAAAAATGAAAACAAATCAATGACAGAAAATCAAGGGTAGAAACTGTGTAACTCTTCTTTTTTTGCTTGCATTTATTACTATTTCATCAGAAATAATAGCAAAATAATGTAATCAGTTGGTGTACATGTTAAAAAGCACGGCCAAAAGCAACAGTTATTTACACTCGTTCAACTGCATCATTTGAAACCCATAGAAGCAAAAATAGATAGAGGTTTGGTGCTTCCAATTGAATGTAGCCGTTTTTCTTGCACTATTTATCTTATGTTTTGGCCGAAAAGGATAAGAATTATATTGTTAGGGCTATTTTATTGTTTTTATACATCTCTGATCATAACAATAAGAAGCAAAAGGATTATGATTCTTCAATAATATTGCAAAGATTATTAGTGTTTAGGTTTAGTGAGTAAATATATCAAACCTACCCATACCGAAGGGCAAACATTTGGACGCCGTAGGCGCCCAAATATGCGAGTATTTTATATTTAACAAAAAATAACTACTAATATGAATATATACAATGTTTCCAATAGCTGTAGAAATTTGAATATCCTTATTTTCTTTTTTTCCTAAATGGAACAGTCTTATATTTGTATAACATTTTGAAATCTTTTTAATGAGAAACAATAAATGGTTGGATTCCGGTGATGAATCAAAAATATGGTCATTAAGATTTGAAAGACCTACTATCTTTTTTAATAGAATATTTTTTTACAGCCATAGATATTTTTAAAATTAAGTTAGTTTCTTTTGTCAATCTATTATTGCATGAATTAATTAATCTTTTTAAAACCTTTTCACTCTCTTGACACGCATATATTACATTTTTTGATGGATATTTTAAAGCTCTCCTAAAAAATCTTCCCAGTCCATTTTATGGTCATGAGGCATCCCAGTATGCTCAGCATGATTCCTAGTCTTGCGAGACGGATTAAAGATGGCAACTCTAGAGATTTGCAATTATACGCCACGCAAGAAGGCATTATGAATCTAGACAGGAAAATTCATAATTAAGATATACAATATAATTATATTTTATAACAAACCTCTACAGAGTATAATGGGATGATAATTCGTTTTACAAGTAAGATAGACATATAATATAAAGTCTTTATATCTCTATGTGAAATACATATAAAAACAACAAGAAAATTAGTTATGAAAGGTTTTGTGATTTACGTCGTTTTAGAAGTTTTTTACTGTCACAATGACGTATTTCTCTGAAGATAAGAAATATAAAATACTTCTCCTCCACCAGAAGACGATATCAATCATTTTAAAGCATTTGAAGAATTATAAATGATATTATCTTATTTCATAATAAGGTTTTATATCAAATATTTATTATTTAGTTCTTCATGTTAAAATGTATGTATTGTTTAGCTCCTAAGAATAAAGTTAAATTATAATATTATTCTTAGGTACCTTCATGTATTATCTTAGATTATTATATGTATTTCTTTTCCTTTTATATTTTACAAATTGAACTGTTGAAATTGTAACCTTCAATGTATTCTGTATCCTATACTTTTGTTTCAATGAATTTTGAGCTATTTAGATCAAGTCTAATTAGATCTCCTCCTTATTTCCATGATGATGGTCCTAAATAAGATATTTTGACCTAATTGGAGAGTGACGGACAGCTAGACCCATGAGGATTGCTCATATTCTTTCAAATTATCTGCAATGTCTCCAGCTCACCCAATCAATGATTAGAAGAAACTGAGATTTTAAATGCAATAAAGACTTATTTGATTTTTTATTGAGGAAGAAGTACAAATATAAACCTAAGGATAAGCTGAACGATATGTATAAAAATAAATTATGTTTATAAATTCACTTTGATTAAAACTTATAATTTTTTTATTTGACACGTTAATACAATCATCTAGAGCGATCAAGTGATGATCATAAAAATGAAGCAGTATTATTATATATCCTACTTGAAATGATGAATCTATGGCTTAGATTTTATTAATTATTAATTAATATTAAAAGGTGTGTATTTGGGGTTCAAATATTTTGAAATAGGCGTATAAAACGCTCCTAAGATATATACATATTAAATTTATGAATACAATTTATAATTGGGATAAGGACCATACTTTTGCAAAATAATAAATTTCATGAATGCTTCGTATTTTATATACTTTTTAATGAATGGGATATAAATTTATGAGGATTTATGAGGCTTCTTTGAAACATGTAAATGAAAATAAAAAAATAGTCAATTAATGCAGTGTTTGTTCAATAAATAAAAGATAATTTTTATAGTTTTATATGTTTAATATAATACATTAATTTTTATCGTTTACATTTTATATCTTATATATTTATCTCAACAGACTGAGACTAAAAAAGTATGGTCTGAATTTTATATTTTATAGAAAATTGAACAAAACTTTATCTATCAATATGTAATGTTTCAAATTAATTTAAAAAAAATCAATCTTGGTCTGGATTACGCTCTTTCTTCTTTTTTCCTGTATTTCAGTTCTTATATAAAAGTCGAAGTAGTTGCGTATAAAATACATAAAAAGACATTTTAGTCTTAAATTAATACAGCGACAAAAGAACAAACAAAACAAATTAGAATAAATAAATACAATAATATTACTTAGGTAAGACAGACTTAGGTATATAAAAAACTAAAATTAGCATTCTTAGCGTTGAATTAAGAGACTAAAACAGACATAAAAGGTAATAAAAATTTAATAACTTCTTAATTAACTTAATATGGCTGAGAGACTTGGTTTGAAATACTTGAATCCCCTCGAAGCGAGAGTCCACGAGTTGTCGGTTACGGAGGGGATTTTGACTGTGAGAGCTCCATATCTGGCGGCAGCTGCCAAGATAATTCCATGGAGATCCCGGGGACTTAAAAGCTAAGCCGAAGTTAATTTTCTCGCAATTCTTGCTTTAGCATTTAAAACTGCAAAATTGATTGCCTTAGTGACGTTAAATAGATTATTCTTCCATTGGGAAAGTCCAAAGAGGACCACAGCTTTAATTACGCTCTTTCTTGAAGACATTTAGGTTACTAGTTGAATTCTAGGCTCTTGTTTGCTTATGAAGTGGTGTTCCCTTTGCTATGTTGTAGGTAGGTCTACGTTATTTAATGTTCCTTGCATCCAGGACTGGCCGTTTCAATATGTATACAAAATCAATCAAAGTAAAGGTTAGTTAGAAATTTATTACTGTTTACAATAGACAAACATATACAGATATACATAAACTAAAGTAAAGAACACAACCACACATTGGGGTATCTGTGTTACGACAGTAAAAGTAAAGTAATCATATTTATATATTAAAAAATTTCATTATAACATTTTTCATCTTTGTACATTTTAAAAACTTGATTATTTGGTTTCCTCATCCTCCTCTTGCGAAACTAGGTGCCTTTCGTAGGACAAAGCGGGGCATTTGTAGATTAAATGATGAGCAGTCTGTGGTTCTTCCAAACAGAGATCACATATTTCACTCGTGTTTTTCCATTTACTCAAATGAGAGAGAAATGGTCCATGTCCGGTATAGGCTTGGACAAGAAGTTGGGCATCTTGATGTCGGTGTTTGATGGGGTTTGGCTTCGGGGTTTTAAGCATGGAGCGTGTATGCTTCATCTTTTGGTCATTTCTATATCGGTGACACCATTTGTTGTAAAAGAAATCGTTAAGTGTTTTCTTTATATAACTTGGAGGAACACCGACATTTTTCCGGATTTTGCTCACACTTCCATTTTTTGCTAGATGATCCGCAAATTCATTTCCCGTTATGTCATTATGACCTTTGCACCATTCAATATGAATGTTTTTCTTCTTTTTTTCCTTCAATCAGGACCTTCTTACAGTTCTTCACTACCTCGCTAGTTGTAAGTGGGTTGAGAAGAGCTGCAATCGCTGATTAGGAGTCTGATCTAATTAAATATTTTTGAAGAATTTTTCTTGATTAAGGAGATCTTCTACAGATCTTGTAATTGCCACAACTTCTGCTTGAAATACTGATGCTTCTGTGTTCAACGATACCATTGAGTGGTGTTATTGGATATGATACTATGCACCCAGGTAATGTTGTCACCCCAGACCCAGTATTACTTTTATCATCTTTTGAACCATCCGTGTAGATGATTGTATCGGGATTGGGGATTCAAGGTTGTCCACCCAAATGAATTGTCCCTTAATGAAGTCACTTTCATGGTTTGTGATGGCTTCCTCCAAAATTTTGTCGCTAGAGAACCTATGTCCACGACGTGTTGGAAGGATGCCAATACCATCCCAGGTGTTCCGCAGAAAATGTCTTGTTCTCCATCTTGATTGTGTTGCTTGCGCTTGGACATATATATCTAGAGGAGTTATACCCAGTACTGCTTCCATCTCTGCAGTCGGTGTTGAGCGAAGTGTATGGGTTATTGACAGAAGTGCTTTTCTTTGAACTGAATTTAGGATTTTAATCCCGTTTTTCTTTGAAGTAATAGAATGTCCCCAAGTAAGGCACCCATATGTGATGACTGGTCTGACCATTGCTCAAAGTAAAGGTATAGTCATAAATAAAGATCCCACTTGCAATGATAAAAATAATTGAAGAAAGTACGATGGCCGTGTGCGTTAAGGCGTGTTCAACTCTCAATGTTGGGGGAACAGGTTCGAATACTCCCGAGAGGGTATGATCATTTTTGGTCTACCTCATTGATAAGCGTATCTTAGGTTCGATAATTTTAATGCTATAAGGCATATTTATATCCAGTTGGATGCAATTCTATCAAACCAATTAGACAAAAAAAATGATCGATACTAATTATCTCAACGAATTACAACAACCCTTTTTAAATATATAAGATATAAATACCTGAGATCGGAAAGTACCCTTCAAGAGATAAGGAGAATATGTAGAAGCAAAGCTAAATCTATCTTAAATCAAATATTTACTTAGAATACGGTTGTTATTCTATAAACTGTATTTATAATTCCTCGTATAATTTTGTCTATACAGAAAATTACTCCATAAACATTTTAAGACCTTCATGTGCAAGTATCTGGTCATGAAGGTAATCTTCATGTTTACAACATTCATTCTAATTGAATAAGTTTTCTAAATATAGCACGACTACCTATAGTTAGAGTCTCTACAAGCACTTAAAAAATATATTTTTCTAGAAAATAACATTTCGTCATAAATGTTTATAAAGCCTGAAGTTTTTCCTTGGAACATAACGAATATGAAAGTATAGGTCAATATTTTAAGGAATGTGTGGTAAAAGCATGGTTTGCTTTCTCAAAAGTAAACAAGATCACTCAAAAGATCCAGCACCATCTTTTTGATATTTTTCTACTCAGAGAGGTTGAGTGAGTGCATACAAATAGCTGTTCATGACGCCAATTAAATCTATCACCACTCTAGAGAAAAGGGAGACATAAGATTTTCTCTCCTACTCCTTGTTCCGGTAAAATATTTGACCTGGAGAAGAGGGATTCAAGTGAGATAAGGACCAAAGAGAATGTCGCAGAAGTGAAGCGACTGAATGAACGGAACCCTCGAATGAGCACTCGTGACAACGATCATCAAAGGATCTTGGACTCATTAAAGTCCTCATTTGCCTGGCTCTCCGAAACCAACAAGATGCAGAGAGCGAAGTGATCTCAGAAACCAACAAGATGCAAAGAGTAAGGTGCTGTCAGAACCTCTAAAAGATACTCCGGAACCACTGAGAGGCCTATTTGGGTTTCATTGTTAGTCCAGGTCGAATCCTGGCTCTTCTGGGACTTTGTGGATACTCGGTTCTCAGCCCCCGTATAATGCTAACGACAAGGAAGACGATTATCCTGATGGGGTTTACATACAAACCGAAGCGAGTCCACGTACAGGCACAATTCCCTGAGACCACAGACAGCCGAGCGACCATGAATAAGTACCTAAACACCGGCCAACGATTCAACAATATGAAACAACCAAAGATTCACATGAAGGGTTAGCTTTTGTTTTGGGGCAGCGCCTGTTCTCACGCTACCACTGAAACACGGGATACCTTGAAGGAACACGAAACGGTCAAATAGAGCCCCTACATCCCAAGTCTGAACCACCGTGACCGGTTCCAGTTTTGGAAGCTGAATCATCTGTCTGGAACGTCAAATTGGGAGCGCTGTAACTCAGTGTTGATAGACTAATTTTACGCTATAATGCAATTCTAGTGATCCAAATAAGCAAAATAATTTAGTGATAAAAATGTAGCCACTACTCCTTGCAACAGGGGTTGAAGAGTATGAACGAAGGCGAGCAGTTCCAGCAACTCCAGAAGCTCTGGGAACACTGTCATGACGTTATTGCAGCCGGAGGAGATTGTTTTTTATTTATTTAAAAGTATTTGTTTTTATGTAAATCCGGACATTTTCATGGTCAGGCTCGTTCTTTTTGATACACACTTACATTGAATCTTTCTATAAACCTTTATAAATCTTTAGGAGTTTAAGTTGTATTATTAGTAAATTTAATATATTACGTTTTTATAAGTTGATCAATAAGACCAAAACTTCTTTGCAGAACTAACAATCTAAAATGTAAAAAATAAAATGAATGGGTTTATTGAAAATAGCTTCAAACCATTAAGATGGTTTAATTTAACCACTTTAAATTTTCAAAAATGACATGGAATGAGGACTAAATGTAGGAATAAGTGTTAATTTTTAATGTCAACTCTTTGGCTTTTTACTTATTATTTTATTAAAATACATCTTTTAAATGAAGACATAATATATGAATGATCCTTTATTTTGGTAATTGATCATTGTGGAAATCATTTTTTGGTCAAATTGAAAGTTATCTCAAATTTCTGCCATTACGGATAGACCTTGAAATCTCTTTGAGTCTCGTTTTTATATTAAAACCTCAATAAAAAATTAGACTGAATACAAATCAAGCAACCAAACTAAAAATCTACATATACGCAAATTAAAAAAATCGAATGAACATGAAAATATATACTGAAGGACTGTATTATATTTAATTTAAAATAAATTAAGCAACTTTGTACAAGACACGAAAAATAAAATCATCATATTTATATTTTTTAAACACTTCAAAACACTCAAAATATACGTCTATGGAAATGGAATTAGTCTTGGGTCATTGAGTTCCAAGGTACATGACAATAGTAATTACCTCCCCGAAGGAGGTATTGTTTTCACTGGCGTTGGTGTGTTGGTTGGTTGGTTTGTCAGCAGGATAACTCAAAAAGTGCGGAACGGATTCGGATGAAACTTTGTGGAGTTGTTGGAAATGCCAAAAGGAACAAGTGATTAAATTTTGGCATCTCTGAGTGCTTCTTTAAGATGCAAAATGAGCTAAAGTCTACTAAATATTCAAGTTAGCCTACTCTGCCAATAGATGTCGCTGTGCTGTGCTCTCCTCTTTGATG
Source organism: Caligus rogercresseyi (assembly GCA_013387185.1). NCBI lineage: Eukaryota > Metazoa > Arthropoda > Copepoda > Siphonostomatoida > Caligidae > Caligus > Caligus rogercresseyi. The sequence continues at coordinate 13,997,423 of CP045902.1, forward strand.
ACGTCAGTTTCTTTTTCTTCCATGTAACTCTAGAGTGTAAACAACGATATGTTTTGGCATCTGCCCTTTCGGTGTAATTTATTTATTGAATTATATGAAAACATTCAGATTGAATAATATTTTTTAAATTGTGTGCTTAATCACTTAAGAATTTCCATCGAAGTTTTTAGGATATTGTCATATTTAATTTAAATAATTTAAATATTTTGTCAAATGAGAGAAATTTATATTATATAAATGTTAGGAACGTTTATAAAACGTTTTAACTACATTTTCTATTTTCGCGGAGTTTCTGGTTCAATTGATATAAAAGTTTATTAATAACATAATACTTCTCAATTCATACACACCAAAAAAGGGAGTAATTTCATGTAAGTCAAATTGGTGGATGGTAATGTGTATAAAGTAATTAAATACCATTCAGAGGTAATTTCCTTATGCATGTCAACTTTTTTCCTCATATCCGAAAAAGGTTCCAATCTCGGCCTCCCAGCCTGCTTTCTTCTTAGGAGGAGGAGGAAATAATCAATTATTTATTGAGACATGGTGTACAGTAGGTAATTGTAAAGGTAGTTGATGGCCTATTCTGTGAGTCTTAATTACATTACGAAGAGGAACTCTTTCTTTTTGTCTTTTGTCCGACTTATATCGAATAATGGTTTAATTATAATTACATTTGGGATATTGCTTATGTCTCTTTGTTGTTTTCATCTCAAAGAGTTTAATTAAAGTCTTTGATTGTAGACAAAGGGATTTACTTTCCGATTGTCTGTTTTTACGGCCGATCAACTATGCCAATGATTGCCTCTTACCGATAAGTTGGACAGTTTATAGTTATAAAGTTATTTTTTCTTTGTGATACAATCTAAGATGTTGTGTATTTTGCTACCTGGAGATGAATAAACATTAATATCCTGATTCCTTGCTCTAAGGCAGGGGTCGACAACCCAAAATGTTGAAAGAGCCTTAACGGACCAGAAAAAAAATTCTGGAGCCGCAAAAAAATAATTCCTTATATAACCTTCATATGGTGCACATTTTGGTCCTTTATATTTTCCTATCCCATCTTTTTCCATTTTCTAACGTTTTTGGAAAAGCTCCAGGGAGCCGTAAAGGCAGCTCTAAAGAGCCGCATGAGGCTCTAGAGCCGCGGGTTGCCGACTCCTCCTCCTCTAAGGGAACTATGAATACAACTATATAAAGGCTTATATCCCTAAGCAAACTGACTATTAACATTGAATAATTTAGGGTGACAAGGACCTAAGAGGTGCTTCAGCAAGAAAGCAATTCCAAATAAAAATAGTAAAATGAGAAATCCATTTTTGATTTTTTAATTCATAAAAATGGAGGCCAAATATTTCAGAAGCATTTTAAGACCAGTTGCGCACGTTTTTACCCATGAATGTCATTTTTATTTCGATAAGTTAGAATGAATTTCTGAATTATTTGTAATAGGGTTCAATTCCACGTGATCTCTCCGATTTAATCCCTCAAAGATTGTCTCTTTTTCATAGCCATAAGAGATTTATTCCTTTGCAATTATCAATCATAATATATAATCAGCAATTATCAGAGCCTGTATTCAACTAATCGAAATATGCTACTAATACGAACGAAGAAGAATTTTACCAATTATATTATAGTAAGGGTAACTCATTTTCACAAAAATCCATTTAAACTTGGATTCTTGCTGGCAACCACATAGAATAATGATCTTTACAAGGAATTCCAGTTAGTTTATATGTATATACCGCTGAATCAAGTTTTTTAATGTCTATAATCGGAAGCATATTTTCAATTCATGGTTCTTAAAGATACAGAAAATACTTCAAAACTCTATCTAAAGCTCAACTTATGAATCGGGTGAATATAAGTCACAATGTTGGAAGGACCAGCATGGCTATATCGAGCATGATATTGCATTTTATATTGTGAACTGCGATCAATATTCCTGTGTGCAATTATCCTCCTGTTAATATTCTTGGGAGCAATTTTTCTAGCACCCCACATATTGTAGAAATAAATCCGATGCTTAATTGTTTTGTATATTTTTAACAGCCCAGACTGAGATAAAAGTTTTATCATTGCATAAATTCTAGTGAAGCTAAAGAAAGTTTATGCACGAAAACATGGCACTCTTAGTCCTTTATTCTATCACCTTAACTTTTTCGTAGAAAAGGCAACAAATATATTTATAATTTTTTGTTTCCATCAGACCTCTAAAAATAAAATTTAAAATAATTTTATAACTCATGACCCTCATGCTCAAGTAAACAAACTCTCCCAAGATGTCAATACATACCTACTTACCAATAATATGCCGAATATTTCAGTTCTATGGTTCTATGAATAAATTATTTGACCAATAGTTTATTTGCTATAACGGCAAATATCTAACGAAATTCTTCATTGTAAATATTTTTCGTTCAAGGCCGCGTCCTTTGCTTTCTCTTCTTGCCTCTTCAGATGTATACACATGTAAATCGTGACATATAAGTGGGAATAACCAGAAATATATATATATATGTATTTTGCCCATGGTATGTCAAGATGTTCAAGACAACTTCTCATGAATAAACATGGGGAAAGGTGGTAATAAATTTATGGGTAAAATCTTTTTTTCCCTTGGAACATAAAAAAATACTTTATCCCAGTAGTACTAAAAATTATGTACATATATTTTCTCTGTGATATTTTGGATATTCAATTTCCAAAATATAAATGTAAATTAAGTATCAAAATTCTTGGAAATATGCCAATAATATACAGCAATATCCATGACATTAAAATTTAAAAAGATTTCATTTTGCTCTTATGATTAAAAAAATAAATATATTAGGATTTATTTTTATGTTTCTTTTTTATATTCGTGTAGAATCTAGCAAGGAAAGCATACCAGCTGTCAATAGCAGAAAAATACTGTTATTTATTGATAAGAGTCTTTGTCAATTAATCTTGAATCTGTAGGAACTCCTGGCCTCACACCATCTTGTTGAAACACCATTCAGCCTCATTTTCTCGTCCAAGAAGATGATGGGGCAATTTTCCTCATGAGGGCGAACTTGGGGATGGGTGCTAGGAAGAATATGGTTTCATCGGAGAAGAGTAGCAAAGAATCTCTTGGCTTTTGCTTCAAAATTAAACGCAACTGCGTGAATCTCTCCTACCTTTTTCCTTGTCCCTGTTTACCATGTAGTGTTTTGGAGTCCTTTTGTAGGTTGAGTAACAATACATGGTTTATTTTGAAGCTCCTAACTCTTTTATATAAATTGAGTCATCTTTTACTCAAAACGAAAGGATTTTTGTACATGTATTTTGAGTAACTCAGAGCTTTATCATGCAAAAGTTTTTTATTTTTATATTTGTAATCTTTTAAATATCATTGAAAATTTGCATTCTTGTAATTTAATTTAACTAATACATATAGTCTTTTTATTCCAACAAAAAGTAAATAAAGCAGAATACATACATATATATATATGCACTGTCATACTTCTTTCAATATCAACGTTGCTTATTTCGGAGACAATATTCTATGGTTTATAAGTTGTGATTAATCATGTAGGTGCAAAATATGTTCATTTTATTTTTTACAGATGATGTAAAAAAGCAATAACATATGCAATGCTGTAAAAAATGAAGTGATAAACAAAAATAACAGCGTTGTTTGTTGTGCAAACGTAATAAATAATAAAAATTCATCCCTCTTCGTGCACTCTTCAAATACATTTTTTGTCCTTCATGAAAATAAACTGGTGGTTATACTTAAGAATTGTGTGGTGTCAAATAATGTGTACCTATATCTATAAACATCAAGATTTAAATGGAGTTATCATTGATGGGGCATTCATGGTTGCTTTTACAAACAAAGCCATAGACATCGTTTTGTCAGTTGGTAACTATTATTGCTACATCTTATCGGCAGAGTGATTATCCATATATCGTAAGATATAATTATACAAAATATATTATTTTCTATATCATTTATTTTATAAAATCAACTGTTACATTCGGAAATTCTATTCAAACAAATAGTTAAACACATTGATTCAGCCTTATTGTGAAAGTCAACTACTGTTTCAAAAAATGAAGTGTTTATCTTCAAGTTGATGTATGTACATACGTTGACTGACACAAGTTAAGTTATGTTCTTTGCTATTTTAAATTATTCGCGATTATTTTATTTTATCCAATCACATATGGCAAAAAAGTAATTGTTTATTCATTTAAGTGATATGGCTTTTATTTTATATATCACAATGTATGTTTCTTTCAAATAGTTACTATTTTTTCTATGAAAATAGACATAATTTATTTTATCAACCAGAATATTCAAGTGCCAATTCTCCATACATGTAAACCCCTTCCTCGTCAGGCTTGAAGATCAAATTATCTGAAATTGGACTTTGAAACAACATTCGACAGCCAATATAGTGAAGATAGCGTTTTAAAATATTTGTTCTCTGATGAGAAGATTTCCGGGTTTGAGACTCCATCACTACTGTATTTTTAATAATTTAAACAGAGGAAATAATACTGTTCCGTCACTGCAAAGAACGTTGATAGATTAAGTTAACAGTAGAAACATTATGAAATAATGCTTTTAGCGTATTTTCAAACCAAGTTTCATTTTGATTTTTTTGTCAAAATTATATCGTCGGTAGAGCATCTTACAATGTCGAAAACATTTATGGTATTTTTATTTTTGTAATTCGTATTTTAATATTGGCATAATTAAGTATTCAGTTGCTGAATTTTGTTTCCCCATTGTATACATGATATTCTCGACAATATTATTTATATTTTATTAGAACAACAAGAAATGTCACAGTAAATTATCTCATTTGAAATATTAATCAATAAAGATAATATCTTACGAATGTATCAATGGAAAAAGTTGATAAATATAAAATTTCATAGTTTTAAAAGTTTTCATTAGATTATAAAATGAAGGACTTTTATAAGAAAAAAGATGTTAAAAGACAACATTATATCTTTCACATAACCCCTCTAAAAGGTTAGTTTTAGACCCTATTGACATTCATTCTCGGAAAGTACCATGTGCATCTGAGAGCAAGCTTAAAAATTGGAAAATAAATCATAAAAATTATAAGTCACCTTATTTGATTATTTTTATATTAAAACACAGTTCTGTATTATTATACTTACACACAAATTAAATTGTATAAATATACCACAAGTTAATATGTATAAATGACATAATTAATCATTATAACTTTAAAAAATTAGCATTAAATTATAACATTAAAACATATTTTAAAAAACTTGATAAATTAAAAATTTATTGAAAGTCAAAACATTAAAACATTAAAAAAAACTTTATAAATTAAAAAATAATTTTGTTGGCATTTAAAGTTATGTATTGTTATTAAAAAAACTTTATAATTATTTTGATAATATTCTGTGCTTTAAGGAACATGACTTCTTTTAGAGCCAAAGTCCACGTATCAGCATGTAGAATGGGAATTTTCAAACGCTATGAATCGTGACGCTACCACAATGAGAATCTTCCTCAGTTATGCCATTAGTATTTAAGTATTTTTTTGCCTATATGGTCCGATAGAATTACATCCGACAGGATATAAATAAGCATTATAGCCTTAAAATTATTCACTCGAACCTAGGGTCTTATCAATGAGGTGGACCAAAAATAGCCATCCTCTCTCGAGATTCGAACAGTAAAAAGTATTTTGGTTAGTCTTTCTACTATAAGTGCTTTGGAGTGATTTTCATGGGCTTCATCAGTGATGAGTCATCCCTGATTACGCTTCAAAAACAATCTAATTCAACCTTATGAGATGCATTAACAATTAACTATTACTATTGCATTTATTCATTCAATTGTGAGGTATTTGTCAGTATTATTTATATGAAATGTTTATATTGTTGCGTTATTCTATTTTGAGTGACTCAAAATTTATGATACCTATTCAAAAGCTGATTAAATATATTAATCATCACAGTTATGGCATAGGATGTGACTAAGTTATGTGACATTTTCTAAATTATTTTTTTAACAACAAAAATAACATCGTTTCTTGAGCTTCTTGCCTCAATACAGCAGTTTTAAAGGATTCATAGAGAAATCAGAAACATGTAATTTCCTCAAACCACTCTTTAGAGAATCCCCTGTAATCCTTAAGAGAGAGATGACCATATTATAAATTACATGTATAATACTATGATTAGATACTTATGAGGAAAAAAATCCAAATATAGTAAATATTAGTCATTCATTTTTGCCGTTTCCTTGAGTGGGGAAGCAGTAAGTAATCTATTTTTATTTACTTTATAGGATTATGTAAATTATATATAATAGCTTAGTAATATGGATTTGTTTATTTGTGAAGAGGTTTTTAGTAATCGGTTTTTTCCTTGTTGTAATAGTTCATGAGCATTTACGTTATTTTCTACATTTAAGTTAAATAGAATGAGCACATTATGAAACACAAGGTGCAGTGCAGTGTGAGGTGCACCTGGTGCACCTCACTATTATATACTTTCACTTTAATTCTGAAAAGCCTAAAATCGTTGATGGGTAAATAAAATTCACAAACTGAAGACTCTGAGGCATCATTCATAAATATATATATTGAAATATCCTATATATATATATATATATATATACAATTACAACCTCGGCCCCAAAATGCCCAATAAAATCTAGAATGCTTTTAAATTCAATCAAACAACAGATTTTTCTAAAAGCATTCCATACAGCCGTGCTTATGGTATAGCTCCTAAATAACTCCATTCCTTTCAAGGCATGGCCTCGACAAAATAAAAGTATGTTTAATTTCGATGAGGGGGTACATACCCAATAATCAATAAACAATGAAATAATCAAAATGTAAAAGTTAGAATAAACGCATGCTAATCAGATGCAATAATATCATATGACAATCAACAAATATATAAAGCAAAATTTAGGTACATCGACAGTCATAATAAACTTATATACAAATATACATTTTATAATTATTACTCATGTATATATATATATATATATATATATAAATAATAGATAGTGCAACATCAGAATCAAGAAAAAAATCGAAAAAGTATATTAAAAACGATAAAAAACATTATTTTTGAATAATTTTTTAATTTGAAGGAAATATAGTATTGAAAACTGATTTTATGATTTTATTTGTTGTGACCATACTCTAACGTATTTTATAAAGTTTAAATGATTACGATTTGTTATAATGCATTTGATTGTTCGTGCCCAATGAGGTCATAAATAAAACTTTTTTGCATTACTTAGTTTGTGTCACTCCTAAGAATTTATAACTCTTAGCGAACATTCTGATACAATTTATGGGGATAATTTATTGCTATATTAATTCATGTGTTTTTAGATTCTTCAATTATCAACATAAATTATTTATATTTTCATTTTAAGTATTATCATTTTTAATACTTACTGAAATACACTTGAACCCAAAAACAAAACAATGTGTAATGTAGGGCTGTCAACGAATATTCGATGTTCGAATTCGAATAGTATCCCAAAAAGCGAATTCGAACGTGAAAATGAAAATTAATATTTGAATGTTAAAAAACACTTTTACTCTTTTCTAAAAAAACGTCATCACTTTTCTTGGAAATTCTTTTCTAAAAAAACGTCATCACTTTTTTTGGAGATTCTTTTCTAAAATCGTCACTTTTTTTTGGAAATCATTTTCTAAAAAAATTCGAATTAGTTAGAATTCGTGATTTTTTTTTCAAACGAATATTCTAATGTCATTTTTGAGCTATTTGACAGCCCTAGTGTAATGTAGGATACTAAATATATATTTATCACTCTTAGTTTTCATACCTCGTTGTACCAATCAATTTTAAGCTTTGTAATAAAAAACACTTTGATACAAACTGGGGGAAAAAATTAAGACTGCAACTCCTCATTTAGGATTTTTACAAGAAACATCATAAATTTAAAGAAATTTCAAAAATATTATAGTTTAAAATAAGATCCCTGATTAAAAGTTAAAAGGAAGAAAATAAGTGATGCATGGTCATTACAAAATTATATTTTCAAACAAAATTTATCCAACTTCAAAAACAAGGAATGAAATATGAAATACTAAATATCATAAAAACACAAAAAATATACTAAATAAAGCTATACACTTCTCATATTCGAAGAAAAATTATTTTATATATATTTTAATTATAAAATTCCAGCTTCCATTCCATGGTATGTCAAAACATCTTTTGTAATTAGTTGTATTTCAAATTTGTTGAGCGTTGGTGTCTTTATAGATTTATTGTTATTATTTTGAAATGTAGTTCCATTCTTCCATAAGTAATAAAAGCATAAGAAGCAGCTGTGGGTCTAGACATGAGCAAACTAAGGCCCGAAAAGACTTGTAAGCGGTCATTCCAACTTTAGATCTTCGGACCAAGCTCTCCGTAAACTCAACAAAATCATTATTATGACTAATTCTCAGTTCCTCAAAGAAAGAAGATTAACAGCGAAGAAAGATCAGTCCCAAATAGAAGCAGTTCTTAGAAAAGATTCGATTTTTGCACGCTCTTTCATGGCTGATACAGTGAAATACTTTAGAATTGCCGAGATTGCAGAGGCTGAACTCGAAGACAAAGTCCATAAAGAGAATGATCGTTTCAGGAGAGTTCAGGATCTTTCAAATAGAAATTTTTGCAGTGCGTCAACCATTAAAAGGATTGTTCATGATGGAATATCCATAACTGAGACGACAGCTATCGTGGAATATTTTAGATCTCGCTTTCAATATATAGTGGGAAATAGAGAAGGCAATTTTCCCTGGGCAAAACGTTGGATTGAAGGGGATTCAGAAATATTTATTCGGCTAAAATATCTCTTAATCTAAATAAAAAACAACAAAGCTTGTGGCCAGGATGGAATCATCGGAAAAGTTTATTCTCTTTTACCAGAGCAAGTCATACCTTACCTGCTTAAGATTTGCGAAGCAATGGAGAAGAAAGGAAAAATGCCAAAGATTTTAACAAAAGGAAGAATTGTTTTAATTCCTAAAAAGGGAAAAGGATCTGATTTTAGCCATTGGAGACCAATCACAATTTTAAATTAATCTTATAGAATTTTATGAGGCATTTTAGCTCAAGAAATGGCTACAGAACTTCAAAAAAACATTAGCACTCACCAAAAGGGATTTTTAAAGCAAAGAAAGATAACGGATATCTCGCGTAACATCCAAGTGTCTATTGATTCAGTTAATAAAAGGTGAAAATTTGGGACCATAATTGCGATCGATTTCTCAAAAGCTTTCGACTCTATTCAGTATAGGCATGTCCTTAAAGAAGTAGCCAAAGTTTTACCAAGAAAATTTTTCAACCCAGTGCGGGCTTTACTGTTAAATGGCTGTTCCACAATATCAATCAATGGCCAGGAAATTAGCCCAATTACTTTGGGCAGGAGCTGTAGACAGGGCTGTCCTTCAGCTCCTCTTCTATTTATCATCGCACTTGAAAACTTTGTGGCTAGAGTGCTTAGAAAATTTGAGGGCTTTGGAGTTGACTTCGAGGGAAATCGCCACTTGATTGACCTTTACGCTGATGACTTCACCCTAACAGTGGAAGGAAACTCAGGGGCTCAGGTTACAAAACGAGTAGAACTTTTAATAAATTATTTTACGAAGTTTGAAAAATCGTCTGGACTCTCTTTCAACAAAGCGAAAACAGCTATTCTACCGATTGGATCCTGGAACCCCTCTCTGGGAGTGAAAATTTCCTCTTGCGAGGTTAAAAAAAGAGTTGACATTTTGGGCATTGAGTGGTGTAATGAGGGTGTCCATGAAGTCAACTGGATTAATTTAGCTTCTATGGCTTTTCATAAAACTATGGCGTGGAGGAGACTTAATATTCAGAAGAGAATCGACCTGTATAACACAAAAATCGTCCCGGTCATTTTATATAAAGCGTCTTCACGCCTATAATCGCCGAGAGGGCAATCAAGGAGGAGGGAAAGTGGTTGAACAACCTGTTTCACCATAGTTACTTATCAGCTATCAAAAGGCCTAGAAAACTTTTAGGAGGAGGAATTTCTCAACTGTCCGTTATTTTACCTAAAATTTATATTAATATTTTTATTGATATAACTAAGAATGGAGATACGGAATGGAGGAGGACAATTTCATGTAGCAGATTATATACCTGGCTCATGTTGGGCACCGATATGACGAATGAAATAACCTCAAGGATTTCTTTAAATTGGGGGTCAGCTCAACGAATAGTCTGGACATATAATCCATCTTTTGAAAGCGATTCCACGGTGGATGTAGTTAGAAAGAACCGAGAAAGGGTCTTCTTTTCCAAAACTTAAGGAAACCGGAGGAGTTAGAAGACTTAGCCATTTGCCAAGGAATATTGACTCACCATAATCTGGGTGACCAAATGCCGTTTAGTGATGGAAGATTTAGATTCCCTTTAAATAGATCTTCCGTAAAACACCTATTACTAACTCCGTGGCACCTTAAATTGTTAAGAAAATCATATAACGATGAGATAGATTTAATTGCAAATAAATATTTAAAGCTGCTGGACCTTCCTCTTAAGTGAAAAAAATAATCACTGGCTCCCTCACCAATATACACGATAACAAGAAATTCAGATATCGGGTGACTGCATTAAATTTCTACTACCCTGCAAAGATTGTGACAAGATTTTCAATACAACCCTCCATGCCTTTGTGGAATGTCAAGCAGTACAAATTCTTACTGAGTTTGTATGTCTGAACATAAAAGGGCTTGAAAAAGAGAGCTCGGCCAAATACCGGAAAGCGATTATCTTATTTGAACTTGGCAGAAAATGGACCACCCCACGAGAAAAGGCGATAAACTTCGCAATCTTAAACTTCAAAGCTCTAATTGCGAAGCAAATTACTTCTGGAGACCCTTTGCAATCGTCGGATATTAGGCCAGTACTCCTATCGGCAGCGGCAAGATATGCTTCCCTGGACCTGAAGATCCCCTCCCTTTCGGTTGACTCATGGACTGTGGCCTCGAAGGAAATTAAATACTTCCCTTCCCTTGCATCCACCCACCGGAAGACATTATCTACAATAATAAATAATTTTAAGAATTGCAAGTAATGCCATTTTAAAGCTCAAAGTTTATGTTTATATATTTTAGTACACATGTCAATTGATTTTTTTATTGTATTTTATTGATTGAAAATAGTGCCTTTAGTTCAACCCCTATGATAAAATTGTAAATTAAAATATTTACTTATATGATTTTCATGCATTATCTTTGTACATATAATAAAAATAAACTATTGAATTTAAAATAAAATAAAAGGCCCAGGCCGTTTACGGCCCGTTAAACAAGTTAATCCGACCCGCCGAGATTGTCCAGTAAATAATATAATAATGCTTTACAAATCGTGCATTACGTCTTGTCCAAACAATACCGCGTTTCACCTATAGATGGGTCGCTGACATTTAGGCCCGCAAGTCAAAAAATTTCCCATCCTGTGTTGGCCCGTAATTGTATTAGCAAGGTGTGAACCTACGGTTCAGCAATCTGATGAAATATTTTTTGTTCGAAGTAGGATATTGCGAATTATAAATGGCACAAAATCATATTATAAATGCAATTAACTTGCAAAATATTATTTTTTGGGTGTAATGCAGTGTGCAGTAAAAGTGTTCAAGGAACACTCTTATAAATTTAATCTATGATATTAAGTGCATCATCTCAAGAACCCTGTAATTTCAACACCATGTGTATGCATAATTACATATTTTGCTCCCCTTCATTTCTTTAAGTAGTATTTAAAACCTATTTACCTTTTACCTTTTTTACAGGGTGGTGTATTAAATCTATACATTAATTGCATTTCAAAACAAATTAATAAAACCTAACATAATGTATTCCTCTGTAATACGTTAACAATAACGGTAAAATATTTAAGGTTCATTTTAAAATCTTTGTTCTTCTTTGTTGAATGTTTTTCTACATTATATAAAATATATAATCATCAGGAAACATTTTTTTGGTAGAAAATAACAAATGCTAAACACAATAAATTAATATTCATTTTCTTTTTGTGTACCTTATATAGAAGAAACATATATATATATATTATTATACAATAAAGAAATTTAAAATATTATTAAATACGTTATATAAAGTATTTGTAATACTGAATCAAATATTGTCTAATTTTGATTCTATAACGTAAAAAGCATAGAAATGTTTGCTTAGCCTAATAAAAAAAACTTTTATTTTGTTTCCTAAATGACTGGCTATGAATCACTTAGGATGAATAATACATCTTTATTTACATACATTGATGTATCATCATATGTCTACAAAAAAATACCTACAAGTATTTATTTAAAAATTTATCCGCATATTAAACAATATTTAAGGAGATGACTACATTTAATTTGAAATATATGAATAATAATGGGGATAATCAATGTGTGTGATTTAATTTAAAAAATACTGATATACCATTCAGCTTTTATAATTTATGGTTATTCACAAATTACACTATGCAACAAAATTAAGGTCTTTGTTTTGCCCCTGGCTGAAATCTAATTTGAGTCCTATTTTTTACGTAGATTCCAAAAATACCACTTAAAATTTTGTCCGAAAAAAGGTTTAGCCTTTATGACCTTTTTTGAAAATCATGATTTTCATCATTTCTAATGGTTCATGCCCAGTTATCTTCGTGCAAAGTAAGAATAACCAAAAATGTCAGTAGTATTTATTTTTCTATTATATCTGTGCATTTCAAATCCGTTTTTATAATTGTATATCATTCGTACTAATCGAAAAAATAGGCTTTATATTCAAAAAGTTGACCATATTTTAGTGTTCTATTTAACGGCTAATATTTTTTTTGTTTCGAGTCTTTGACTATAACCAATATATAATATATTTTTGGTATATGTCAATGCATTTCAGACAGTTTTTATAATTTCGATATATGGCGTAATAAAAGAAAAGACCATTTCGTAGGACGAAGTATTGATCATATTAAGTAACTACTTTTAGGTGGTCTATTGATCATATTAAGCAATGATATTAAAACAATAAGGAAAAGAAGGCTAGTGAGGAAAATACGATGAGGATCTAAAAGGAAAAAGGAGAATCCGCGTACATTCTCCCATTTCCTTATTTTTTTCATAACAATTAGGATTTTGAGAACGAAATATATAGTTTTTACTATTGGACATGTCCTATATTAAATAAACATTGATACATTTAACACATTCTGCAAAATTACTATACTACAAACATTTTGTTTATTCTCCTTTAGTTTTTTCAATCTCTTAGAATTATTTGTCATACTCAGACTGCTTGTTTTTCTTTTGTTTTTGTGATTTTGATCATTGATTTCCGAAACATAATTTTGGACATACAATTAAAATTTTTAGCAGCGATTTGTGGAATCAATTTTTCTAAGGATGGTCTTCTTCGCATTCTGCTAAAATATTTCCAAAGCATAAGTATCATTTTCCAAAGTTTTAAATAAACGAAAGAACAAAAATATTTTTGAAGAAGGGGAAGGAATCAACTCTTTGAAGATACTTTTTGAATTTTGAATTTTTTGAAAAAAAATGCATAAACAAAGGAACACGTTAAAAAAAGAACATCAGAAGGACGACTCAGCCCCCTCGATTAATTTGATGCAAAAGTTTACTTTCATCATCAGATATTTCTTAGAAGAATAAATTTTACATCGATTTTTTTATTTAAAGCTGTCAATAATTTTTGGCAAGAATGCAGGCTATAGTTTTTACATAGAAATTTCGCGATATAACCAGAACAAAAGTAAACATACGTCTTAATATATTTCAATGAATCTTAAAAGTAAAATGGTTTCAATTGGAAAATATATTTAAAGAAGAAGACTTATCTTTTTTTTTTTGATTTTATCCTCAGAAAAATGATATTTCAGATCTTTCAGTGAAATTTTGCCTAAACTTATGATATTCTTCATGCGAAGGCATTTTTCTGATCAGTTTTGTAAATTCAAAGATGAGAAAGTTCCGTAAGGCGACGTATTGTAGTTAATGTGAGAACTTCTTTACGTAGTCTCAATAAAGACTCATTAGAAACCTTTCCAGACAATAGATAAGGCGTACAAGCAGGACTGTATCTCCGTTGTTGTGTACTTTAAACAACAAGGATAATTTTTCGATCAAAAGTGTAATTTCTTCTCTTTACTTCGTCCAAATGGGGTAAGATATTGTAAAATGATTTAAAGCCGGTGTTTAATTCATTTTCCAAGCCAAATATTTTTGGTGGTAAGAGTTTGATGTCAATGAATTGAAGAAGGCCAAAATATTAAGAAGGGTGTCACATTTTTGTAAGATGATTGTCTTTGTGTATGTTCGAGTGAAATTAAAGATAGAATCTCTATCTTTCACCCTGAAAAATACAATATAGCAGGGAATAAAGTCTCGTAGGTGTATGAATCAGTATCAATAGAAAATACGGACATAGTCAAGTTTTGATATGTGAAAACAATATATAAATAAAAAAGGTTAGGATGAAGTTTGTCTTACCGTATATGGATTGACATTTCTTCATTAATCTTAGACTGAAGTCTATTGACGGTCCTCCATGACTAAAGTTCATCTTGAAGA
>CP045902.1:14012148-14037920 GCA_013387185.1 Caligus rogercresseyi
ATATTTATAAATTTAGAACATAAATTATAAATACTAATACTTTAAGGTGCATAAGGCTAAAATTACAAAAATATTTTTATGATTCTATTTAAAGTTTTTTTAGGGTACATTGTTTTATTGATCATGAGGGAAACGCCTTAGTTCAGTATATGTGTGATATCCTTTCAATGTTAAGGGCACAGATTTGCCTCTAAAAAGGTGAAACTATTCTCCATAAAATATCCTACTTTCAAAATATTAACTAATATACTTTTAAAAATCCATATCACTATAGCAAACCATTGTTTCTGCATCAAATAATTTATTCTGCATCAAATAATTTATTGAAGAATGCACGAAAACACTATCTGGACTTCAAATAAATCATTTAGGCCTAATAAAGAGGGTCAACGATTGAAATTGATTAAGTACTTTTATACTCGTATGTATGAGTGAAATTCTTATGTGCTGTGGTCAGTAAATCAATCAATTGAGTATGTGTGTTTAAATAGATAAAAGCATCAAATGGATAAAGATTTTGATTGATCATTAATATACCTATATATATATTACATGGCGTAGAGGAGGTTTTGATTTGGGGGCAGCTTTCAAAAACTGTTAAATCTATAAACAAAATAATCGAATGAAGAAAGCTATATACCTTAATATTGCTTTATTGTAATTACACACTTTACATTACGTTATATTCTTTTCAGAAGACAATAGAAAAATACGTTGTTCCTTCTTTTTGTCTCCCAAATTCATCTATTGTAGTATCGATGATCACTTCATTTGCAAAACGCCTTCTTATCCAAAGAAGTCCTAGAGCATGGAACCTATCCTGGCTCATGGTGTACCTGAGGTCGGTCTTGAGTTTTCTCAAACGAGAAAAAAGATATACATGGTGAACATGATGTACTGGCATTATAGCTAAGATCCTTGAATCTCAGTTAAGTTTGGCAAAGTTCAAAGAGGGAGTTTGAGCAGAGGCACTTAAGTTTCACATTTGTTGCTTTGAAATTGGCATCTTCCAAATCATGGAATATTGCAGCTTTAGCCATTTGAAGGTCTTCATCTACATTAAAAAAGTTTGACACCAGCTTGAAACTCTCCTCGCCTCCTTCCCGCAGTACACTCTCAGCAAGTGATGTCAAGATACTATTTTTTTCACTTGCAAATCTCTCTTTCAATTCAGAAAGTTAACTTGTCTATGATATCATAGAATACTTTAATTCTGCCTCTCTGGACATCGGTATAAGCGAAAGAGATGGCCTATTCTTAAGAAATCTCCCCTATCAGGGCTTTATTCTTTTGATGGATTTTTCTTTTTCTTGATCTCTTATCGTCATCACTTTTGCAGCCATTTTCCTAATGATTTTTGCCGATTTTTAGCTTTTTCCAAACCAGAGATAAACATTCTGTATCTCGACACCCAGAAAGATTCCTCATGGTGGCATAACATGTAGCTTTGGCGGTCATTACGTCTACTTTTTTAATTATTTTTTTAAATATATTTCCATACAATTTTTCAAATACATCCAATTACAATGATTTGTGATATGCTAAAAAAGGTATAATACAAATAAGGTGGGTATTAAAAGATTGATAGAAGGTAAATTCATTATTAAAAGATAACAATAATACAACCAAAAGCCTGCAAAGCTGTATCAACTCTTTAAAAAAATTATTTATGTGACGTCGTGTTTTGTATATAATTTTTTAAAGAAAACAGCCTTGTTTGTTGACTACGTTGTTGCACATCTAAAAGGTTCTTTGCTTTGGACCACGTATTTCATATCCCTGCTGGAATGCATCTTCCGTTGACCCTGCATGCATGAGGAGCCCTTGTATCGAGGAGATTATATGCTCTATTTGGAAAGCCTTCCCATATCGAGGTGAGGTAGAAATTAGCCATCAGACGGTTCCAATGTTGTTCCATAAGCTCTAGCTATTTCTTCTTCCACCGCAAGGATAACTGGGAGGATTTTCTGAAAAAATAAAAGATGTGGAATTATGTCTCCTTCACTTCTTTACACCAAAGACAGACCTGATCTTCTGGATTCCCCTGGATTTACTCAAAAAGAGCGAGGAAGTGGCTAGCCGGTACCTCAGCCATTTTTGTCTCGAGTTGGTGTATGTATTTCGCATAATATTAATGGATCTAAAAATGACATTCTTTTTCACATCCTAGTTTTCTTTTGTCTTTTTACTATCGTAGATGGGCCTGCACTTCGCGTGTCTATAAGGGATCTCCGAATGGCTTGGTCTGTTAGAGCACCAATGGCTATATAAAACGGAATGGGCGGACCGACAATTTTTTCCCCAAATGATAAAGGTTTGCAATATCTCTTAAGTCGTAAGAATAGGGTATAGTTTTAAGAACCTTTCATCTTGAATGAATTGACCTATTTGAAGTCGCTCGACATTCTTCTAAAAATTCTGAGGCACTATCAAAACGACTGTTTTATTTAATGGCTCATTTACGCCAAGGAGAGGGGCCCATAAAAATTCTGTCGCAAAAGTGCCGTCCTATAACATCATGAAATTGTTTTGATTCTCTCTGCCAAAAATCATTGCTTAAAAGAAATCGCCTCAACCATGATAAATTCAATGACTTCTACATTAATTAGATACTTAGGGATCAAGACCCCAAGAGCAGATACTTGAGTTGAGTCTCTTCTCGAAATATATGGTCTAGAGCTTCCCCATATGAGGATATCCCTAAGTTTCTTCACAAAATTCTCCTGAGAATGGGATGTGTTTAATATATGGAAAATTTCTGCGAAGATGTTGCAGTTCCAAGCACTAAGTTTCTCGTATCGTGAAAGGGGAGTGTTTCTAAAATAAGAATTTTTTCCTCAGTGACTCCAGTATTGTTTTTATTTATTTTATCGGATTCATTCGCTGAAGTAGAAACGCTCACTCCAAGCAAATCTGTTGAGTTAACATAGGCTAAGTCATTTGATATTTCTCTTAACGAGTCTTCACAATTTGTAATGATTTGACTTTTCTTTGTATTTTTAATCAGTCCAGAACGATATTTAAAATATTCAAAAATGTCAAGAGCTTTTTAATGAACTTTTAATTTACTTACAGAACCGGACATGCAGAGTGTAGATCGTCGGCGAACATAAAGCATTTGAGAGTCGTACTGCCCGTGGTTATACCCTGAATTTTCCCATCTGAACACAAGGGTACCTAGAGTCCGTTGACGGTAACGATGAACAGAGTCGGCGATAAAAGGTCCCCTTGTCTTGCTCCTCTATGGAGATGAAACGTTCCTCCCGGAAGTTGGATTCTTGAGGAAGCATTACGGAGTATGGACGATATCATTTTAACGAAGTTGTCGGAGAACCCATATCCATACAGTTGCTCCAATATAAACTTGTGTGAAATTGTATCGAAGGCTTTTTCGAAATCTACCATCATTGTTGCATAATTTACACGATAGGCCACGCAGTGATCAATGGCATCCTGAATGGGCCTAGGTTTTTCTTCGATGTGACGTCCATGCATAAACCCTTTTGGTTAGGGGATATAATTTTAGGAAGGAATCTCTGTATTCTCTGGTTCATTATTCTAGTAAGTATTTTCAATGAATTATTCAAAAGAGAGATTGGTCGGTAATCTTTCATGTGTTCACCATTTTTCTCTTTTTTAGGAATAGAGCTACAAGTCCAGAGCTTATGAAATCCGGACCAAATCCTCTTTTAAAGACATCGGAATAAACTCTCTCAAGGATCGGTGTCAAGGAATCAGCGAAACATTGATAGAATTCAAAAGGCAATCCGAACGGACCAGGAGTTTAAATTTCTTTTTATAGCCTTTGATGAAAGTATAAATTTCATTTTGTGTGATGGGAGAGTCGTAGTGTATTTCTTTGCCCATAAATTCCCCCGAAAGAGAACCATTGTTATTTTCATAAGTTAGTAGCGGTTTCCATTTTTTATATCCTTGATGAGTCTCCAGGAATAACAAAACTCACATACGTATTTTTTAACAACTGCTGCAGTTAAATAATTAGAATAAAAGCTCCGGGCTTCCTATAAAATTACGCGTTGATCATTTGTTATTTCTCCAGAAGGAAGTTTTAGATGGGTTAGTTTTTTCCTACTATCAGACCTCTCAAGGTGCTCGAAAGAACTTTTACCTTTCACATTAAGATTGATCAGGTTCCTTTTTAATCGTACCATTGCTCCTCTATTTTCTATTCTAAGAGGTTTTCTAGTTCCTTGTTTGTTTCTAGGCAAGAATCCTTGTAATTGTTAATTTTATGTCTGATAATGTTCCTCTCCTCAGCTTATTTTTTCCTTTTTTATAAAAATATACTTCGTTTAATTGATTTAAATCATTAAAAGTATATCCTTACAACACTCCTGCGATTCCAAGTGAGAAACATTCAGTACCCATTTGGATCTTAAGGGTTTTGAAGGGAGACGAAAGTATGCAAAAATCGTAAATGTAGCATGGCAGAACTTTGAAGTCTTGGAGTAGATTGGAAACTCTATACAGGAGAAAATATAGTCAAGTATACTTCTCTTGGCTTTGGTTTTAGTGTGGAAGGTCATTTTTGGTGCAATGCCGTGAATGGTTAACCCTAAGTCAGACAGGTTCCAGCTTTTAATTATATCCTCCAAGTCAATTGCATTTATTTTGTTGTTTGATCTTTATATCCTTGAGCATACCTACTTGGGTCTCGAGTGATATTAAGGTCTCCCACTATTAGACGTTCATTTTCCTGAGGGGAGGGTGTTCTTTAAAATATTTGAAAACCAATCCTGGCGTTAAAATTTATCCTGTATATGCCATATAAAGTGTTTTTTCTCCTTATTGTTTAGATGTAATATAAAATTATATATAAAATAATATATAAGTAAAATAAACATTATACTTTATAATAAAAATCTAAACAAGAGGTAAAACATTAAATATAATATCAAATGGGTATTTATTTAAAATATTTCAATATTTTTTGCATCAATAAAGTTGTGCGTTTGTTTAAAAATAAAGATTTACAACTATAAAATTACCGTCAGGGTCTGAGGCAACTAGAACAGGCTCTAAAGACTTCTTTATTAAAATGATGACACCTCTGGAGGGATGAGTAAAATATTTGGTTGCTTGGAATATAAAATCATTATGTGACGGAGGGAGAAGATGGAAGAGGCTTGAAATGTTTTCAACTCGTGTGTCAACGAGGATAAGAACATCGGGTAAATTAAAACTTTTATATAGCCAAGCACTTTTCTGGCACGAATCCCCATTATAATGCAATGAAGTTTACATTATAAGTAATGATCGAGGTCATTTTTGTGTCTCTAAAAAAACTGTGAATTAATCGAAGTTTTCTTTGTGGGATCTATTTATTATTGTTTTTAGTTGATCTCGTTCTTCGAGCAGAGGGAGCTGGGGTATTTCGCCAAGCCATTAGAGTGTCGAAAGCGGAGTGCTGAATATCGTTCTCGTCAGGGCAATTTAGGGGATGAAAGTTGCGTATACTTTTGGGATCCTGACTAACAGAAGATTCAGAATCTGTATTCCCTGTGGGGGGTAATATTTTGATGTTGGTGTGGTAGTGCTTTGCATAGAGAGTTAGTGCGGGGGTTTGATTGAGATTTTAAATGTTTAGAGGAAAGTTTTAAATCATCACGTCTACTTCATGACGCTGCAAGTACCGAGCCAAGGAATTGGTGTTTGAGAAAATCACCTTGAGTGTTTGGAGTCCCAGGAGGAACTGGAATTCCAACATTACCTTCACCAGTCCCCAGGCATCCACTGAGATTTTGGGATTTTTATCCCTCGACAGCTTCAACAGGGCTATTGCAATTCTTTGAGGCTGCTGATAAATGACTTTAACACCCTCCCATCTGTAAGACCAGCGAGTTTCACTGAGAGACTTCAGTTTTATGTATGGTATAGCTTCCAGGTCAGCTGGCATTTGCATAGAAGGCAAAACATTTTCATGCAATGGTGAATTGAAGAAATTGTGAATGAACTGGATGACACTTAAAACATTCCTGATAGTTGTATTTTTCTCCAGTGTATCCTGCAGTGCCGTGTTCAGCAAATGGCCATATCAGTGGACATATATTGCTTTGCGTGGCACCTCTTGAATTCTTTTGGCAACTCCTTTTTCCTTCCCTGTCATGTTGGATGCCCCGCCATAGCATTGTCCCACAATATCTTCAACGCGTAACTCTAAGCAGTTGATAACTTCAAGCACGATTTGGAACAGTGTCTCACCAGTTTAGACTTAGTTTCATAGAATCCCACGAATGCTTTTGTAGGCTGCCCATTGTTTACATAGCGCAAACACACTGCCACTTGTTCCCGGTTGCCAACGTTTGATGTTTCATCCATAATAAGACTGAACTTGCCTGCTTCCCTAACATTTTTAGCTATTTCCTTAAGTACAAAATAAGATGCAGTCTTCAGTACTTCATTTTGGATTTCTGGTGAAAGCCACTGACGATAGGCCCCCAAATTTGAGTTTAGTCTAGTGTAGGGTTGCCAACTCTCAGGGGAAAAATAAGGGACACCTCATTTGTGGGCGGCGCGAAAAAATATGAAGCGGGGTTCAGGGGGCAATTTCCTGCATTTTGCCAATTTTAGGGCAAATAATGTAAGGGAGACATTTCCACAGATTACACAATTTATTTTGAACACAAAACACAACAATTACCAGATAATGGACCACGGGAACACAAAGTGGTTGTACATTTTTTCTTCATTCTTTATTTCTTAATGTTGCTGCTGCAATCATCTCATTGCTTTCATTTGTATTTCTTTGGCTTCTTGCAGCAGCTAGAAGCCTTTTATTCTTTAGGGCTGCAGAGTAGAACTCTGAGCAAGGCATGCCATAGTTGAGGCTGACAATGAGCTCTGCCTTGATGAGTGCAGTGGAACATTTGTTCCTCACGTCGGACCATTTAGCATTCATGAGAGAGAAGATCCTCTCCACAAAAGCGGTAATACGGGACAAATTGCGTCCCGTTACAAATCAATACGGAACCCGTACTTTTGTTTCCAAATACGGGATGATTCCGTATTTCAAGGGACGGTTGGCAACCCTAGTCTAGTGGCAAGACAAGAAATATATCTGCATTGCAAATGTAAAAGCTCTATAAGGTTTCCATGGCTTATATCTGACTGCTGTCCAATCATTGATCTGTCTTCTTCATGGCTTCTCTGAGAGATGTTTTGCTGTGCGGTGTACAAGATGGGCTCTACAATAACTTAAAGGTAATTTCTGTTCTTTGGGACCATGTTTTATGGATTGTATCAGGTTGGACCAAGACTGATGTCTGATGTTTTTTATTGACTTTTAAAATTATCCATTAAGGCATTGCAAGTCGATGATTACCACTCTTACCATGCTTCATTAGTCGTTTCAGTTTCTTCCATTACTGTATGTGCAAGTTGAACCAGACAAAAACTTCTGACACGGGAAACAAACTATGGATTTCGTGGGAGTATCAAAAGCTCGTCCATGGGTACTTCTTGAACAGGTCAGGATTAAAGTATCGTGTCCCACTTCCCTGATCTAGCTGTTTCCTGTTGTATTCATCCGTCCATTGTAGGCTGTATATCCTCTACCACTGCCTCCACAGCTAGCTAATTAGGAATCTTCACCTTGACCCCTTCAATATGTTCAATATTGTCAGTTGGTATGTCCTTTATACTGCTTGATTCTTCTGTATATGAAGTGGCCTCCGTCGACATCATTATCTTATTTGTTTTTCCACTGGTGATAATTCCGAAGGAAAGTTTTTTTTGCTTTGGATCGACCAAAGGAATAAACTTGTCTTGTTCATCATTTCCATGTACTCTTGACACGTGTTCCCTCTTGTAGTCACCATAAACTTATTTCCCATAGTTTGAACATCTTACTCTCCTTCTGTATAGCCTCTTTCTTGACTTATTCATGACCAAAATCTAACATTCATTGGATGTAACTTAGTGAAATGAACATTAATATTGTAATTATAATTTTCAAAAATAAGCACTTTCTGGTAACTTATCTCTATGGAGAAAAGTGTTGTTTAGTAATTTGATGAATGACGTTGCCGAAAATCCAAAAGGTATGTTCACATAATAATTATCTCTGAGAAGAACTTTATTTCCATTGCAGTACTAAAACTTGTTCATCTGTTGATATTTTACATTTCTTTTACTAAGTACTCAGTGTTATCAAAGTACACTCTTCTTACCTTCTATGTAAGAAGTGCATATTTTCAGTGACGCCCAAATTATTATCTTAAATGTGTGATAAAATTGAATTTTATAATACTCATAAGCTAAAAGTTGAGCGTTATTTTTCTTCAAAAGGGGAAAGAGGTGGAATTTTAAATGTGAATTGAAGTCAAATAAAGGTGGTAAGCTCTTAATTATAATTAACAATCCGTTTGCTTTCATAATTTCATATTTTTTTATTTAACCTAAATGCTCAAATACCTCAACCCATTTGTCTTCTATGCCTATAATTACGGCATTTCAATTTTAGCCACCTTAAATTCGTATTTCGGAAAATGAATCAATAAGTTCTCAACCTCAAAATATTTATTATCTAATCACTAGACCCTCCGCCCGGGGAAACCCCTGCCACATCACCAATGAGTCCATCTGTGACCTCAAGCAATCTACAAGACGATGAAGAGTAAGACGATTAGGTATAGTTTAAGGGTATCTTCAACCAAGAAGGAACTGAGTAACCCTTTGATTGATGACATCCTCCATGCATCCGTCATTCATGGGATCAAACATGCTATTTCACTGCGCGTTCATTTTTCTATGATCATGACGAACTAAATTACTTGTACTCCTTTTCACAGCATGTTGTAAAGAAGAAACTGAAGAAATTATTAAAATTTAATTATGTTTGAAGATTCTATATTCAACTATTTTTAAAATTAAGAATGTATAAATATTTAAGTTTATATATAAATTTCAAAGCATGTTTGTTATAGGTTAACAAATGTGACATAGGGGACCGTCACACAACACCATCATCAGCCTACTATGGCTTTAAAAGGGGACCTCAGAGAATACCATTTTCATCCCACAGACGTTGCTCTAAATAATCGACATCGAGTGATATTTCTATCGCGTAATTATAATATATTTTTCCTCTTTTGGTAGCCTTATATATGAAAAAAAAAGAAACTCATTTTATTTATTCAAGAGTTAACATGGATTATAATGTTTTCTTTAATAAAAAAACATATCTTACAAAACATTTATACATGGGAGGTTTTTTATAAGAAATTAGAGGGAATACTCTCTGACAAAATAATAATAAAGCTCTTTCATACGAATGAATGGCCATACATAAATAGGATACACATTTATACATAGATAAATCTTCATTTATTATATTATTATTATTTGGCAGTTACCTCCCTTTGAAGAGAACATATGTACAATCAAAAGAAGGGTGATGGATAGGAAAAAAAAACTTATGTATTGTGTTGTTTACACGTATATTTTGTGACTATGCCGATAACTTCAGTTTTTCACAATTATTTCGCCGTTTTGTGGATTAATTTGGAGTTCTACAGATTTATAGTCAGTCAATTTTGTCGTTCTTCTTTTTGTCACAAAGCTTTTTTGTAGTGAAGTATTTTCGTCGTTCGTCTTTTTCTCGTCGGTATTTTTGTCGTGTAGCTTTTTTGTAGTGAAGCGTTTTCGCGCGATTTATTTTTTTACTTTGTAGACCTAATCTCGTTCGCTTAGTCGGGGGTACCATGGGGT
Organism: Caligus rogercresseyi; assembly: GCA_013387185.1. NCBI lineage: Eukaryota > Metazoa > Arthropoda > Copepoda > Siphonostomatoida > Caligidae > Caligus > Caligus rogercresseyi. The sequence continues at coordinate 14,021,878 of CP045902.1, forward strand.
TTAAATCATAGAGATACCAAGATATTTTTGTGTCCAATATAAACAAAGTAATTTGTACTACGTCATCGTAAGCTGATCATAAAGACAGAATATATCTCTACAATCAGCTTACGATGACGTAGTACAAATTACTTTTCTTATATTGGACACAAAATACAGCTGAACGATGTTTCTCTGCTATTGAAGGGAATAAGTTCTCTATATCTTTATGGTTTAAATCTACCGCTTACACTCTTTAGGGAGAAAAGACACGCAGCCTAATAGTTTTGCACACCTAAACCTTGGTTGTTCCGCCGGGTGAACTATGGGATTGTATTCGACCACCGACTTTAAAAACGGCTATAAAAAGGTCCGTGACGAATTTACGCGCGATGAAATTACTGGACACCTAATAATGTCCTCCAGATAAGCCCCCAGATGAGGGAAGTTTAAGTAATATAAGAAGTCGCTACGCGGACATTTAAAAAAGATTAAAAGTCTTGAAGAAAGGGGAGATTTTTCTCTCAACATAAACAAAAACTTTATGTGGGAGACATTCGTGGTCATATTAGATGACGCCGATGGAAACCCTTTTAAAAATGACAATGTGAAGCATCTGGAGATTTATGACTTGGCTATCCTTTTTGGATTTAAGGAGTATGAGATCGCTGGGGCCAATCCTAGGTACGGCTTGGAACTGCTTGTATTTATACAAGGTTTCCCATTGACATCTGAGCGAGACTAGAAGATTTGAAAAAGCAACCTTGCACAAAAGCTTTGAACAAAGATGGTATTCTTGAAGACATGGCTTGTAGATTAAAAGGTCTTGACAAGATATCAATAGATAGAAAGAAAAAGTTAAAAATCACGTTGGTTAACACCTTCAAAAGAGTTGACGAATCTCGTCTGGTGAGTTGGCTGGGCCAATTTGGTGATATAATAAACCACTACCCGAAGAAAAACCCTGCAGATAGAAAAGCAGAGGAAAAATATGGCAATTACCGTGATATATGGAGAGACAGTGATTACATTGTCGAAATTGTTGCAGATCCGACATGTATCCCTCAAATAGTCCCCTTTCAGGGTTTTTTGATAAAACTCAAATTCTCCGGTGTTATGCTACAATGCCAGAGGTGTTTTAACTTTGGGCATATGAAGCACCATTGTACCAAAAACGGGTTAAAATTTTCGAATATGACAAAGCTTTAAAAAAAGGGATGGATGAAACATTGCAAAGAGAAAAAAATGAGGTTGAAGCATCAAATGCGTTTGCACCTGCGGTGAACGTGAGAACTCAAGAAATTGTGGAATTACATTATCCTACCCAACTTATTTCAAGTTCGGAATCTCCGATAAAGGACTTGATGGAAATGCCTGCTTCAGAAAGTAGTATTGAAGATGTTGGAGTCAATGAAACGGGTTCAAATAATGTTTACGATGACAATGTTATCCAAGTCGAAGCTGAAAAGAATAGGGATGTTGCCACATCTCAAAGTATGAAATCGTCCAAGATAATAACATTCCTTTATCAGTGGTGCCTCTTATGGAACATATGAATTCAAATGAGATGGCTCTTGACTCCAGGGGTCGGGAGAAACCCAAAAAACATCAATCCTCTCATTTAAATCCTGAAGATATTATAAAAGAGAGAACTCGATCTCAATCATCAAAAAGAGGTAGATAAGTCAGGGGCAAATCTCCCACAAACGAAATAAATCCCCAAAAATTCAAAAAAGTGACATATTTTACATTAAACTAACATTCTCATGAACTCTCGTGGATCATCTCAGGCAAAAATTACGGAATATTTTGAACATGACATCTCAAGTGAAATGAAAACAAATATGGGGTTGAAGAGAATCCTTTCAATTAACACAAGGGAAAGACTACGACGGCATACCTTAATGAAATCCTATTTTTATCTAATCCCGATATTGTATGTCTCCAGGACATAAGATCGGTAGTTTCTTCGTCTTGTAGTTCGGATTGTAAAATGTGCCAACCGGGACTTTTCCACGGGATCTCGGTCTACAAGAGGCGTTCATACATTCGTTTCTAAAAAGATAAGCGTGGCCGAATGTGTAGATGAATATTCATACGAAAGCGATTGGCATAAATTTATTTATCCTCAAATTGAATTAGCTTTTGTCTGATAAACGCTTATGGCCCTACTGCACGGTCTTCCGAATACTTCAAAGCTCTGTATGACTCCAATACGTTTAGTTATCTTCCTTCCATTCTTATAGGCGATCTTAATGTCGATTTAGATCATTTGCCGAAGTATCCTAACTGGACCTTTTGAATGCCATATATCTGGATGGAGTTTGGTTGCTTGTATCAAAAAGTTCAGTCCAAATCAACTAGTGTCATGGAGAAATGGGAACCAGTTTTCTAGAATCGACCTAGCACTTATCTCTCCATCTTTGATGAGTCATGTGAAAAAGGCTTTTTACAGGCTAGAAACATTCTCTGACCGTTATATTATAAATATAGAGATGCATTCTCTCTTACATCAAAGTGTTTCCAAATTCCGCAATGGATGCTAAAGAATGATAAATACATCTCAAAATTAAAAAGAAATTTACTAGAAAGTTTCCATGGCTCAGCATTTGCACAACAGGCGGCTCGGACCTTTACAAGAATGGTTCGCATTACAACTGCGCAGATTATTCATAATCAAATCCATTTTTGGGAAGCCTGCCTTTCAATTCCATGGACTCTCCTAACTGAAGGAGGAAGGAAGCTATTTCTTCTGGAAGGCGTTTAATACTTTTCCATCAATTCCATCGATCCAGAGGCTTTTTTGACTTAAAACTTTTTCTTAATGTAGGTTGTGATCCGTTCTAGAGTAAAGATCTTACATCTAGAACAGCCTTTTTTCCTGGGAAAGTTCAGTCGTTGTGATTGTCCTAATTCCTGGCCCAATTACAGATTTCCTCCAATTGCATCCCTTTTTAAAATCATTGCAAGTACTGTGTCAAATTATATGTCAACACGTTACATGCCTTTGATGATTGTCCTGCGATATTAATTTTGAAGACCTTTCTAGCTCTTCTTGTTAAGGGATTGAACAAATCTCCGAATAACATTTTGAAAAGTGTTTTATTGTTTGGTTTTCCAAAAAGCAAAAAAACACGATCAAATGCTTCAAAAGCGATTACTCATACGATCATAAATGCTAAGGCTCTTATTGCAAAGAGGTTGACCGCCAACAAATACATCCGATCCGAGGAACGCAGAGCCATAATGCTCTCAGCAGCGGCGAGATATGGAACACTTTCGCTACGGATACCGTCATTTGTGGAAGACTCTAGGAGTGTCACCGCGAAAGAAATAAAATATTTCCCATCAAAGTCGAAGAGTCTTTTAAAAATAATAATAAAAACTATTGGAATTTTATTGATTTTTTTTTTAAATATATCTTTTATTGTTGTGCATTCTATGTTAAGTTATATCTTTATTGTTGTGCACTCTATGTTAAGTTATTTATTGATTTATGTTTGTTAATCTTTTTTGACGTTTTAATTTTAGAATAAAAAGTCTATTTATGTATTTTAATACACTATTACTTCATTGAAATAAAGATTTGTAAAAAAAAAAAAATTAAAAAATCAGAAATAGTGAAAAGATTTATATGGAACCGTTGTTGTGATATTTCAATATTTGAGACATAGATAGATTAAATTTCCGAGCAGGCAAATTTATGATCATTAAAGTGATAATGTTGGAAGAGTTGATATTTAACCAAATAGTGTTTTAGTTATATTTTTCTGCTTATTGTAGATTTATATGTAAACAAAACAATAATACTACTAAAACAATGAATAACATCAAATATATGGGGTTTTCTACGCGTATATATATATATATAGTCAAATCTGTGTTAGCAGCCACCTGTATTTAGCATTACTAGTCCAAAGTGAACTATTAATAGGAAAAATTGGTGCAAAATAAAGTATCAACTTGGATTCACGCTCTTTTAAGCTATGAATATGATTCGGTAGGCAGAGCATTATATTTTTGGGAATAATTGATTTTTTATCTTGGCCTATAATAAATCTATATTTTATTTGATGGCAGAGTGAAGACGGGTCAAATTACCCAAAGGAAAAAAGGAGTGTACTGAAAATTAAGACAAATTTAGGGTGACAAAAAGTACCAAGTATAATTATCAAATAAAACACATAAAAAAGGGGAAAATAATTACGTTGACCAAAGTTGGAAGATAATAAAACATAAGTAAGTTTAAAATAACGAAAAAATATATGTACGAAAGAAACTGAGAATTACGATATGGATTTTCTACTATACAAATATCGTTTTTCTTTGTGCTAAATATAAATAAATAGAATAAAGCACATCAACCCCAATATTTATTTACTGCGTCTTCTGTGTTATTGTACAATTGTGACCACGTATACTCCTTTCAATGAACAAAAGTAATTTTTGCACCATTATATTGACGACTAAGTCTTAACTATGCACATATATACGTTTTAAACCTATTAAAAGCTTTCCAGTAGAGAAGAGAAAGAAGCTCACATCCATTATAACAAAGAGAGCAATAATACTCCATTTCGGCATTGACTTTTAGGGTATATTGTGTGTGGTGTGTTTATATACGGACCTATTAAGTATTAGTAACAATAGAACAACAAGAAACACAATAACATACTCAAAAACACATTCAACGACCATGAATTATACACTCATGGATAGGAATGACATGAGTGCAATTATCGGAAACTCACAAATGAATATAACTTTTCTTTTTTCAATATTGCACTTGTTTGCTGTAAAGCTTCTCATAGGGTATCGGAAACTGCAATTTAATGCAGCAGGCCGTTAGGCATATACCCGAAAGGTTAGGTAATATTTAACTTTCTTATTTGGTAAACTAATTTTTATAATGTTCGAACAAAAAGAAAAGATCCATCTTCATAATAGAGTAAACAATGTAAAATATATTTGCCCTAAGGTTTAGGAATTCGTATAGATAATAATTATTTATTGATATTGGAAAGGACTGAACAATGACGTCCTGGATGAGGTCCATTTGATGACAAGTTGTTTTTTGAAGGATTTTATTATTATGCTTAGTTCATGTCCAGCCGAAGCAGCTGTGATGTTTTTTATGAAGATTTTTTGTTCGTAACAAGTGCTTGCACTTTTTTTTTTTCGTTTGAGAAAAAGTTACATGTGTGAGGCATCCTGACTCATGGATAATATATGGTAATTTAAAATAAGCATTGTCATGAAACGTTGGCATTCCAGGAAACTAAAAGCATAATGAATTTATTTTTTTTAACTAATTATTTTATTCAAAGAAATTAAACATAATATATTGCATAAATAAACGTTGCAGTTTAAAATTAAATTCCTTAATTGAAAAGTTATTAATCAATATTAAAACAAAAATAATTTGTATAGCCGTAACAATTTTTTTTTTAATATTTCAATTCAAGTGACAAAACATGACAAGTAAATAAAGTATATTAAATTTGGAAATTCAACTATAAATCATTATCATTTAAGGAGGTAAATATACTCTTTTTATATATTTTTAAAAACTTCTGATTAACTCGTATTTATTGCTTGAAAATGATAATACTTTTAGGAACAAGACGGATAGAATCGAACAAAGTCGCATGTGTACGGCAAAGAGAACAATTGCCATCTGGGATCAAAATAGATAAGGCTGAGCGTCTAGCTGCAGTAGATATTAAAATTGCTTATATATCATCATGGATTTTAAATCGATTTTAGCTAGCCTTTGCGAAATATAACTGAGGCAACTTTGAAGACACACGTTCAAGGAATACATTTTAGGAGGACTTTAGAGAGTTCAGAATAAGAGGTACTTTTTTTACATTTAGAGTAACAAATTCTTTTAAGATGTCAAGGGCTGGTTCATATGCAATAGCATAAGACACTTTTTGTTGAGTACTCCACAATCTTTGCATTGAATACAAAAGAAAATACTACATACGAAACTCAAAACTGAGCTGTAAACCTTGTGTCCTTAGAAATTCTAGGGATTGAACTCATTATTCGAGGTGTTCAAGATATTTGGTCCCTTTAAGAATCCCTTTTGTTATTTTCCTATTCTGTTTCATTAGAATTGGCTCTATCCATGAGGTAAGAACACCAGCAAAAATCATATAGCTCTCATAAAAAACAGTAAAAGGGAATAGCTGTTCAAATCAGTCGCAGCACCTTTTGGAGATTTGGTGATCCGTCCTTTATTAAGGGCTTTCAGGAATGTATCTTGAATTTTATCGATTTTCTAAATTCAACTAAATAAAGAACAATCTCAAGGATCCACTCAATAAGACTTTCTGCATATTTTATGTGCCCCTGTTGATTTTCCCTCTTTGAGTTTCATTTAAATTTAATCCTCCGTAGATTGTACCAAATCTTGGACTGGAAAATTGACAGTTCCACCTTGAAAAAACTTTTGAAATATTGATGTTTCCGCTCGTGAACTATTTGGAACAATATGTGGTGGACATCTTGTTAGTAAAAAAAAATATTTCTTTGTTCATTAACTTGGTATTTTAAATTCGTTACATCATTGTTACAGAAGTCATTAGGGTCCGAATTTTAGGTCTTTAAATGGAAACTAATTATCAACTAGAAGGTTTATTTATGTTTATTGTAAAATCAAAATTTTCCTATTTTACTATATTAAGTATGTTACTTTTTGTCACTTAGAAATAAAGGCCTTGCTGATGAGGGAAAAAAAAAATATGCAAATAAGTAAGGTCTGTCCTGACATTCAAACCCCATTTTATGAGATATAAAAATTTCTTTCTTTAGTATTTTGTTAATATAATATTATATAATATATAGTTCAAACTTCATACAATAATTTCAAGTACCAATTAATTTGTTTGCCCTGAATATGAAAGATTAAAAGGGAATGCTAATTAAAAGTAATAAGGTATCATACGAAAAGAATTGGATTTCCCAGTAAGACATGCACATAAACGTAGTTATAAAATTTTGCATTCCAAAGATAGATAGGACAACGTATAACTATCACACAGGTTCTTGAATGATTCAAACTATATATGTTTCAAGGAATTTTTCATTTGAAATTGAATCTGATGAGTAAACAACTGATATTTTCATAAAGAAGAAGAATTGGCTTCGCGTTAATGTAAAAAGTGCATGCGAAGCTAACAGATTGAATGATGTTCGTGGGGAGCAGAGTTGCACATCCAGTGCCTTAGAATCGAAGAGTCTGGACGCATTCATAACATGGATGAGATGAAAACTCTAACCGACAGATCCTTTTTAATGAAAAGTAGGTGCTTTGATTTAATAGGAAAATTATATGTTACTTTTATAAATCAAAGGGAATAAAATTAAGGGTAAAGACGATGGCAATTGAATTGAGCTTCCTTTAATTTTTTAAAAAAGATTTTGCCACATTTTAGCATAAAAAGAAACCTAGATCTACATTTCTTCAATTTCAGTGATCTATTTCAGTGCACCGGAAAAAAACTATATTGTCGTAGTGGATCGATTCACAAGATGGCCATCAGTTTCCCCCTAGGACGTACATCTACGGAGGGATCATAACGGTTATTTACGATTGGTGCCTGGAATTTGGGTTTCCAGATACTATTCGTACAGATAGGGGCCTCAATTTCGATCCCAATTTAAGAAGTTCTGTGAGGATAAATAATATCTCCATGAGTTGCATCACCAATCACTCTCAATCAAACGGCCACGCAGATCCTACGTCAAGTCAATGAAGCATCTCCCTGCTCAATCTGAGAGTTGGAGACCTTCAAGGAGAAACTTCTGAGTGGCGAATATACCTCGAGATAATTGACTCCAGCCCAGCCCAATTGGTCTTTGGTAGACGGCTAAGGACATCCCATCCCGCGACATCATCGGCATACGAGAGAATAACGGAAAATACCTTCAGTGAAGCTCGTTACAAAAAGGAAAAATCAAAGACTAAGTTCCTTCATTATAACAAAAAATTTCAAAATTAGAGACTTAACGTGGGTGATGACGTTGTCCTCCAGGACCCAAGATCCAAGCGATGGGGTCGAGAGGGAGGATCTCCGGTGTTCGAGGAAGCGGGAGGTCGTTCGTCATTAGACGGATCGAGGAGACCTCGTGAGGAATCGAAGATTCATACGGAAGAAGCCGAACATTAATTTGATGACTTTGCTCTTTCATAGTATTAATGTTTATTTAATCATTTGTTTATTTTGGTATAAATTGAACAGGTATGCGCAAACGTCATGGAGGGGAGATGTGTGGTCATGACTTATAGGATACTCTTGAGATCTTATAAGTCAAACGGATCATCCAAATCCCCTCTCCTAAGGTCTTTGTATTGTGTATATAAACGTCCAATAAAAGTAGTCTTCGTCAAGACCTTACAAAGGTCTATCTATAAATGCTAATGTTGTTAATGCATATAATAAGGCTTCAAACTATATGGGAGCTTTTTTATTAATACATCATTTTATGAAGTGAATATTTAAAGAAAAAATGTATCTTATTATTATCATGACTTTTATTTATATTATGTAAGCAGCAACTATGCCCTGAATATATTAGCCTTCAAGTATGTTCCGGAGTATTTTATAAAAATATTTTAAATAAATCAAGAAAATTGATGAAATAGTCACCATGTTATGATCCCCGTCATCAAACTGATGGAATTGACGAAAGGGCACGGCGCATAATACATAAATATATAGATACTATCACTGTTGACATTTTATCTACATTATTTATAAAATGAGATTATAAGTATTGTTATGACTCTTATTACAAGACATTGTTGACATTTGAATCATTGATCATCTTTTTGAGTCTGACTTTTAATCATTTAACTAATATATTCTGTATTTCTGTAGATCTTTACCTTTTTATTATGTTTCTCATCAGCAACCGGTGTGCCAAAGGAAAAGGAAAAGTACTCGGTTAATGTTATATCAATCTCTCTTTGTATCTTTGTTTTCAAACATGGCGTCTGTCTCTCTGTCATGAGTACTTTGTTATGTCACTGCCTCTTCATTCTTTCCGCTTTGTTATATATATATATATAATGACCACTAGAGCGCATGAATGCAAAGGAGCGAATGATCTTTGTTTTATTCCTTTTAATTTATCTTTGTTTTCAAACATGGCGCTTGCAAAGTATCTGTGCCCACTTTTTAAAAAGAGACGATAAAGTTATTTTAAAAGTAAGAAAAGGGAAAAAAAAAAAATAAAATATATTACATATTTTAGTTATAAGTAGGGGGGGGGTGGATAATGGCAAAAATGAAAAAATGGAAAATGATTACGCCACTTTCAGTGATGGTGCATTGGTCATTTGATAGATATTTTGTATTGGAAGTTGGTACCTATCATGAAATAAACCCCCACCCACTCAAAAAACTAAATGCGGGCATGATTTTTGCCCCTTTTTTCTCCCTATTTTTCTCCCTTTTATCATTAAAAAATAAATAATATCTTAAGAGAACACTTTGGTCAGGGCTCGCATGTGGGTCAAGATAGCCCATTTCCTCTGCCTATCTTCTCCAATTCACAGAGAGACCACTGAGGACATAGCAATGCAAGTGGATATGGGGTTCGAAATACTGGCGTCGGTAGAGGAGTCAGTGTGGAGGATGTTTATAAACTTGTAGATGCACATATGAATGACGCACAGAGCACAAAAAAGGCTTTTCAAAACTGTTGGCAGAGATGTACAACCTGGAAACACCAGCAGGGTAGATCTTTTGTGGCACCCACACTACACTGGGCTTCAGCAGTGCCATGAATAAAGTGATGCGGTTGGTGGAGCCGATATGAAGATGGAGCAAGTGCCACAGAGTTTCATGGTGGACCTGGATGTAGACAGCAAGAATGCCAGTGTGGCTGGACAGGCACTGGACATGTGCCTCAAGTTGTGGCTCCTGAGTATTCCACAAACCCTGGAACCGCTACAGGGATTCCTCCTCTTCCTTGAGCAAAGGCAGGTCCAGTGTACGATTTTCCTACAAAGAAAGCAGGTTTGGATGTCTCTCCAGGGCAGCAGCAGTCCTAATATACCATTTTAACAATCTGACAGAGTTCCTGAGCCAGAACCCTCACATAAACAACCGCCTGGCCTGCCTCGTCAGAGAAGTGATGGAGCTTCCCTATCTCAAAGTGGTCCTTGTGGCGTTCACTTGCCTGGGTGTACACTGGTGGAGCCCTCAGTAGGTCAGAACCATAGAGAAAGATGCTACCCATACTCAGCTCAGGGAGTTCTACAAAGGACTGCATACAGGCTTGGGGCAGCCAATCAGCGACAACTACACAACGTTCACAACACCTGAGTATCCTGTAGTGTCTGACAAGCTTTTCAGTAGCGTAAAGACGACTTACACGGAAGAGGTCCTGAACTCAGTGTCAGACGTGGCTGCCGAACACTTGGTGAAGTGAAGAAGCTGACAGATCTCATGCTACCACATTGCAGAAGTCCTGGCCAGGCAGTGGGATAGATGAGGAGACCTTCCAATGACTACCCTGTCAGTGAACAGGCTAGTAACATTGATGGCACCCCGTTCAAACATTGGAATGGAGAGACCATGTGGCAAAGTGGATTACAGACTGAAGAAGCTAGGCACACTGAATGCAGTGAGTAGGTCAATCATTTTACAAAATAGCCATGAGCTGAGGAATGGACAGGTTCCATCCTTCAGAGGATTCAAGGCAGCAGCCAAGGCGAAAAGAGAGGTCGAGCTCAACTGGACTGAACGCATGAAGGAAAAATTTGAGAGAGGGGCAGAAGAAAAGCAGGAAATGGCGCAAAGAAAGGAGAGGAGGAGATTAAACATGCTGGACACACTGAAATCCTTTGGTGGCCCCTTCACTGACAGTGGAGAAGTTGAAAAGTTCCTTGTGGATGAAAGTCTGAACCACAATGCAAAGCAGCAGAGAATGAAGGTTGAGGTTCAGTTTGCCAGAGAAAGCACCACACTTCTGCCTAAAGTCGATCCTATCTTCAGAATCCAGGTGACACTGCCCAGTGGGAAGAGGAGGATGAAAACAGCACGGTTTGGAGATGCTCTCATGGCGTACCTAGGCAAGAGGAGTGACCGAACCACACTGGAATATGCAAAATTCCAAGAAAGTCTTGAAAGGCTAAGAGAAATAAGATGCTACTTAAAACTGTTCAAGTTCAAAGTTCAAGTTCTTTCCATGTCTATGTGTCTATGTGATGATTAAACTGTTTTGTATTTGAAATAATAAAATGCAAATGAGTTCAGTGTTTTAGTCTTGGCAAACTGAGGGCTGAACAGCTTAAAAAACGCTCATTTTGTGTTCTTTTTCTATTTAAAGAGGGATGAAGGATATTTTCAAGATACAGAGTCCCTTTGAGGTGTAACAGTAGTTCTATTATTAGTGTTATTAAATTTCAAATGGGTTTGAAAGCATTGTTTCAACACTAAATAGGCAAACAGTAAGAATAGCATATGCATTCCAGGCGGAATTTGCAGAAAATGCCATTTTTGGTTCTTTTTTTTCATTTTCAAGGGGGGGGGGTTATTTTCAAGATACGGAGTTAATTTTGGTGTCAAAGTTCTTGTATTTATAGTGTTAATCATATCCCAAATGGGCGTTGTGAAATTTTGAACTTGATGATTATCCCCCCCCCCCCCTATTATAAGGAGAGGAACTCAATCAGGATTTACTGGTAATATATATTTTTCCCTCTCCTTTTTTGAATACTAATCGCATTATTCTCTATCATACATATAAATACTTCTATACGACGTCTTCATCATCATCAAAACAAGCTTAAAAACTTCATCGTTTGATGCTAGGTTCAATCCTGCCTCAACATATTATCCATAGCAAGGTAGTAAAAGTAAGGTAGAGCCATTTTAACCAATGAAACTAAAAAAATACACCGCCACGCAACCTACCTCATGAGCATGACGTCACATATGGCAAAAGAGGGTATATTGTATAAGTAAAATATGTTAAATATAATCGAATTTAGCCTTTAATTAGATCAAAGAAGAATTATTTATCACAATTCTATTAGAAATGGAAAAAATATAAATTTTGTGAGCAATCATAAATTTTTGATGATTTAAAGTTGCTGAATTATCAAAATATTTCATGAAAAAGCAAACTCTTCAATCATTATATGTTAAAGCACATAAAAAACAACGATATAAATTATAACAAAATACTATTTATAATCATATATATTACAAAGACATATTTAGAAAAAAAGTATATAATTTATGAATTAATACAAAACTAAATATAGTTATAATCATATATTAAATAAATATTATTAGAAATACATATTAAGAAAAAAATATATAATTTATAAATTATTACAAAAAAAAAATACTGTTATAATCATATATTATATAAATATTATTACACATAAAGGATGATGCAGGCTGAAATGTCGAATCTCCTCTTTTGCATGCGAGGTCCAAGCTTTTCTCTGTTTGATGGTGGTTGGAAACGAGTGGTACAATACATTGTGAGCATTGGGATCCAATGAAGGACAAACAGCAACTGCACACTGTCTTTTTTCTTTTTTATTAATTGAAGCCATTTTTGTAAGAGTACGATGCACTAATGATAATTTGAGTAGAGATGTATATAGTAAAAGTTATTTGTTTATGTTTCTGCCAGACGTGACGTCACACGAAAAATATTTCGGAACTAAGTTTATACATTATGAAATGGCGGGGGGTTGATCCATAGATATGTTACCATGTATAAATGCTGTGGCCACAGGCCACCCACCGCCCGGAGGGCTAGCCATAGCGCGGAGCGGCAATGGGCTAGTGTTCAATAAAAATATTATGGTATTTTATACTCGTAATGTTGGCAGTTCTTCATCTATCAAAAAGCCTTCTTTAATATCTCTGGGATCAATCAGCCAAAATAGGTTCCTTGTAATATTTATTTAAACGATCGTTCTGGAGTCCAAGAACGCTTTGGAAGCATCCCACATACAGCCATCGGTGAAACCTTGGGTCTACAGGCAATCCTCTCGTACATTTTGTCAAGATAGCGGATATGCTTCAAAAGTAGAATGAGGCAACTGGATACATATGCTGAAGGCTGGACTTCTATTCCGTGAAGTCCTTCACCCAGGGGAGGTATCCATTTTAAAGAATACCGAACCTTACCCTATCAAAGCATCCCTTCAGAATCCCAAAGATATCATCACCTTCCATTCTATGAAAATTTATCTGATTTATGATATGAAATCTGTTTGAGATGAGTTTTTGTCAACGCAATGTCTGCTACTCGAAGGCTGTATCAGCATTAAGAATTCGTCAGGCTGACGACTGACATTTTAAAAAGGAAGCTCTTCTCTCAACTTAAGGATGATGTTTCGAAATGATGATGATGCTAAAAATAATTCGATCAGTCAAGCTCCTAAGGGACTATTCGATTTTTTGGATTTCACCTCCTTGTAAATAAATTCCCTTTGCGACATTTATTTATTTATTATTCAGTGGTTCCTTGTTAGAGTGACGTAAGTATTCCTTCAGGATTTCTCCCACATGTTTGAAGCGGATTCGTGTGATGAACGACTTTTGTATCTCCCCAGAATATTCGACCTAATATCGACGATAGTGAATGTAGGATGCCTATTTCGATTTTTAAGATATATATATATATTTCGAGCTGTAAAACGTTTTTTACCCAAACAATTATTTGATCCAGTCCGAGCAATCCTACTTAATGGGTCATCTTTGATTTCTATTTGGGGTCTACAGGGAAAATCAATTGAACTGAATAAAATCTGAGGTCAGGATGCCCATCTGTCCCGCTTCTTTTGTTTGGCAATGGACAAGTTAGTCCTAGTTCTAAAAAATAAATATATTAAATTTGGGAATATGATGGCAAAATACAAATCTCATCGATTTATATGCTGACGACATAAACTCTCTTGGTTGAAGCCAATACGGAGACTCAACTCATCAAAGATTTGAAATACTTTTGAGCTTTTTAGAGAAATTCCAGAAGAGCTCAGGATGGAGTTATATCGATCAAAGACATTTTGTTCTTCCTATTGGGGCAGGGGACGTAAAGGAAGGACCGAATATATGGGTTGTCCTGTAAGAAGAAGAAAGTCTTTATGTTTAGGAGTGACTGGGGACCGGAAGAGATCCATGCTTATAACTGGAGAGTAATGTTTTTTTCAATTTCAAATCGAGTTGCTGCATGAAAACTTTTTAATTTACATAAGAGGATTGATTTATTCAATACTAATATATCCCTGGTGTGTTGTATAAAGCCACAACTTGTCCCTGATAGAAGAAAAGGTCATTAAAGTGGATTTTTTTTGGCTCTCAACTCTTTTTCACAAGATATATCTTCCTGCCTTGAAAAAGATTAAAGTCTTGATAGATGGAGGATTAACCCTTTTATCAATTATTATTCCGAAAATTCATATAAAAGTTATTATCAATTTAACCAAAAATCCAGAACAGAATGGAGAACCCAATAACCAACAGTAATCTTATTTAAGGCTTTTTTGGAACCATTTTAACTAATAAGGCAACAGAATATTTATCAAAAATATGGGCAGCGGTCCATCGTATAATTTTTAAGTTTAGTCCAGCGTATAGTGGATAAAGTATAGTGGATATAATTCATAAAACGCAAGCAAGCCATTCTTCTTTAGAAATTTGGACACCCCACCTTACTTGAGTAGTTAGCATTGGTCACTTTGATTTGAAGTCCACAACAAACTTCGAAATTAGTAAAGATGGAAGATTCAAATACCCTCTTCAAAGAGCATCTAAAATGCATAGATGTTATATCCTTGCATCTCAAGATGATGCCTCCTAATCTCATAGAAGATGTCAACAACTTAGTACACTTTTACAATAAATTACTGGAGCTTCCCGATGATTGGAGTAAAAACAATTAGCTATTCCACGTCAGGGATTCACACGATGGAAAAAAATACGGTCCAATTACATATTTCCTCTAATTGCATCATATTTAGAAATCATTGCAAGGACTGTGGGAAATTATATGTCCACACGTTACATGCCTTTGCTGATGTCCTGCAGTGTCAATTTTAAAGACCTTTCTAGTCTTAATGTTAAAGGTTGAAAAACTGTCCCAATAACATTTTTAAAAGGTTTTTTAATGTTTGGTTTCCAAAAAAGAAAAAAAAAAACAATCAAATGCTTCTAAAGAGATTGCTTATAAAATCAAAAATGCTAAGGCACTTATGCAAAGAGGTTGACCACAAAACGAATACATCCGATCCGAGGAACTTAGAGCCATAATGCTCTCAGCGGTGGCGAGATATGGGGCGCTTTCTCTACAGATACCGTCGCTTCTGGAAAAACTCTGGAGCGTTGCTGCGAAAATAAATAAAATACTTCATCTCAAAGTCGAAGCATCTTTCTAAATAATAATAAAATATGAAATTTTACTCATGTTCTTAAAAATATTATTTAGTGTTGTGCATTCTATATTATGTACAAGTTATTATTTGAATTTATAATTTATGCGGACTGTTAATCTTTTTTTAAGTTTTTAATATAGACTAAAAGTCTATTTATGTATTTTAATGCAGAGTCATCTTGAAATAAGATTGTATTTAAAAAAAGTATACATTCATATCAACCGTCTTGCTCCATTGCTTTGTATTTGTGTTTGTCAAACATATTGATATAAGAAAGAGCTTTCACCGAGCCCGTGTCACGTTTATCGACATATATAAAGACAAGCAAAATCTTCATCACACACTCACACACTTAACTTTAAATCCATTGAGAGCCCCATACATTGATAAGAAACAATAGCAATTACTCTAATTGATTTTTCTATACAAATAATAATATCATTATTGACATGGAGAAGGGAGCGTCGATAGCCGTGCGTGTTAAGGCGTGTCCAACTCTCAATGTTGGGGGCGCAGGTTCGAATTCCGAGAGGGGATGGTCATTTTTGGTCTACTCATTGATAAGATCTAGGTTCGATAGACTAATTATAAGCTATAATGCTATTTATACTATCGGATGCAAGTCTATCGAACAATATAGGCAAAAAAA